>CAKJVB030000062.1:38748-73728 GCA_918026665.1 Diabrotica balteata | reverse complement strand
AATTTTTATTTCAAGATTTAGTAGCACGCTGGCCTGGTTCTACACATGATGCTACCATTTTCAACAATAGTAGATTAAAGCACCGTTTTGAAGAAAGATAGTTTGGTAACAGCATTCTACTAGGTATGTTAAAGTGTTGTGAAAACAACTAGTTATTTAGAATCATTTTATTTTTAGGTGATAGTGGATATATGCAAAAAAGTTATTTATTTACACCATTTTTAAATCCCCAAACACGTGGAGAAAGACAATACAACTACCATTTGGTAACAGGAAGAGTAAAGGTAAAAAATCTATTTGGTATCTGGAAGAGAAGATTCCCTATTTAAGCTTATGGTTGTCGTCTCAAACTGGAAACAACTTTACAAGTAATTGTAGCAACCAGAACCACCTGTTGAAAACCATGCTATGGAACATGAATTGCAGCAATTAATTAGAGATGGTGAAATACCACTAATTGTTCCAAGAGATGTCCATAACGTGAGGGACTATAAGGTTGATTTCGTTGAAAATTATTTTAATAGATTTTAGAGAATATTTTCCTTATGACAAGGAACATGAATAAACTATAAGCCAGTTAAATGGACAATATGTGTAATTTTAAAATATATAAATGATTTGCCTGTTAAACATTAAAAATAAAAGTAAATAAAACTACATTTTTGTAATTTACATGAATTTATTTTCGGGTGATAACACTAATTATTATTTTCTTTTTCTGCCTTTTCTTTTTCTAATTTGTAAATTGCTGCCTTATGTTGTATCTCCATCGTATATAGGATTCCTTCTTTCTCCAATTTCTGCTTTAAGATGCGTTTTTGTAATTCAAGAATTTGCAATTTTGCAGCTTCTATTGGAGATTTTTTTACAATTGGCCGCCTTCTGCGTGCCCACTGTTTACTTTTCTCCCCAGTTAGGCCTGACATACTAGGGGCTGGGCTATTTTGTACTGATACATCCTCCATTGTTTCTGCATCCCTTACTTCGGCATCACTCACATCCATCACTTTGGCATCCCTCACATCTATCATATCCTCGAATGTCACATCTGCCTCAAGTATAGCTAAAATATAATTATGATAAGTATCCTGAAATTTTTTATACAACAAAAATGAAACAAATTTTATTAATTACATACCTTTTGTAACATTGTCAGAGTCACACGGGTTCTGTAAACCACAGACGGTTTTGGGATTATCCACTAACAACCTCTTTTCACCTTTCGTGTAATTTACTTTTTTCCTGATCGGATCCATTTTCACAAAACCACCACAAAATTAACAACAGCACAATTTTTCAAAACCAACACAGTGTAAGTGGAGAATATTTCACTGTTTGTCATCTACTGTATGTCACTTTACACGCCATTATATTGTTTTTAACCAATGAAATTTTTTTGTACCAATCCAAACTTTGGCTACATACCGCACGCAAAAGGCCCAGACCCCGAGGAGAAGACAAAACAGCTGTCGCGCGATGTTGCAACATCTACTACAGCTCAAACTTCGTCTTGGCTAAGACGCGGATTAACTTCATTCGTGCAACGGAACAAAATCTCAAGTCGGTCTTACATATAAGTCGGCCTTGTCTAAGACGTAACCTAAGACGAGATGGTGCAACCGGGCATAAAAGTATCTCTGGTAATCTTGATTCCAGTGACGCCTTGCTTTATGACCAAGTCATCTCCGATCTCCAAAATAATAATTAAATATTAGTTAAAAAAGTAAATCAACAAATTTCTCTGACCAAGGATATAATAGCAAATTTTAATGAAACAGTAACTCTTATAAAGAACAATCAAGAAACTATTTTTATGGCTATAGATAAGATACGCACATCTTTAAATAATTTTTTTTTATTTATTTAAAACACTTACACCACATCAACCACGCAGGGTTATTAGTGGAATGACAAACACAATAGTTTTAATACAATTATGTACATTAAATAGTGAAATACAATTTGATGTCTCTTAAATAATTTAATACATTTAAATTTTTTTCTGTCAAGATGGACGTGAGGTCGTCTGGAATTCCATGCATTCTTCTTTGATTTTGGAAACAAGGGCAATCAAGCAGGAAGTGTTTCACTGTCAATGAAGTGGAGCAGTTATTGCAAATTGCGGTGGATCTTTACTGATTAAAAATTTGTGTGTAACAGCAGTATGACCAATTCTTAAACGGTTTATAATTACTTGATCTCGTCTACTTGTGGGGTTATTCAAAGAACTGTTCACCTTTGGGCATATTGGGTTTAATTTGGTTACTGAATTTTCCCAGTAATTTTGCCAAATGTTATTGCAATGATCTTTAATCAGATGTTTCATGCCACTATAAGGATATTTTGTAATTTTTGTAGTATCTTCCAAGTTGATACGGCTTGTAGTTGCTAGTTGATCTGCTTTTTCATTTCCCCAGATTCCAGTATGCGATGGTGCCCAAATGAAAGCTGTGTCCTTTCCCATGGAATGAAGTGTTTCTAATTCATTTTTTATTGCTTGTATAACGGGATTTATTGTATAAATTTTCTTTAATTTCAATAAAGCATTAAGTGAATCTGTAATGATAACGCACTTCACGTTGTTACTCGTTTTGAAAAAAGTTAGGGCTTTTAATATAGCTGTGGTTTCGCCTGTAAGTATACTACAATTTGTATGTAAGTGTATGCTGCAGTAGTTTTCTTCATCAGAATAGTAAGCAGCAGCATGTCCATCTATGGTTTTAGAGGCGTCGGTAAAGATTTGTAAGTAGTTGGGGTAATGTGATATGATTTCTGCAAAAATATGTTTAATTATGGAGAAGTTTGTGTATGATTTGGGATACTTTCTTAGTGTTAGGTCAATGGTAAGTAGGCGAGATGTCCATGGAGGGAAGATTGCATTTGTATATAGCAATAGACTAAATTGATCTATGTTAAAATTGGTGACTTTTATTCTTTCTATTAAAGGAATATAGTTTGTTGACTTTTTAAAAGAGAGGATGCCAGGGTGGAAAATTTGAGAGAAAAGAGGATGTTGTTTTTGAATTGAAATTTTGGCAATATAGTTTAGTGATAATTGTTGTCGCCGTATGTTTAGAGGTGGCTCTTTAGCTAGAACTTGTAAACTACTAGTGGAACTAGTTCTAAATGCACCAAGTGCTAATCTTAAAGCTGCAGATTGAATACCATTAAGCTTTTTTAAGGTAGTTTTGCTTGCAGAGTTATAACAAATGCAACCGTAATCTAGTTTACTCCGAATGAGTGATTTATATAAGTTTATTAATATTTTAGTATCTGCGCCCCAAACTTTATTAGACATAATTTTGAGTATATTCAAGCTAGATTGACAGGAATGTTATAGATTATTGATATGCAAGTTCCAATTTAAGGTTCTGGTAAAAGTTAAACCTAGAAAATTTACTTCTTTTGATTGTTTTAATGCTAACTTATTTAAAGTTAGGTAAGTTGAGTACCGAGATCTGTTTTTATTAAAAATTATGTAATGTGTTTTTTCTGTAGAGAAGTTAAACCCAGTTTTTAACGTCCAATTTTCAATGCGAGTTAAAAAATTTTGTAAAATTTTAGTTGCCGATTTTATATTGTTTGATTTAGTATAAACTACGATGTCGTCAGCATAAAGGCTGGCTTTAATTGGAGCTCTAATTTCATCAATAACACTATTGATAGCAATTAGGAATAATGTTCTTATGATGGAACCTTGAGGGATTCCGTTATCTAATGTTCTTGTTGAACTTTTAAGCCCATTTATCCTAATTTCTATTGATCGATTATTTAAAAAATTATTTACAAATGCTAGTATGTTATCTTGAATCCCGTTATCGCTTAGATTTTTCAAAATGCAGTGTCTCCAAGTTCTCTCAAAAGCTTGGCTTATGTCAAAAAAATAGCAATCAATTTTTGGTTGTTTGCAAAAGCTTCATTAATTGAGGTTTGTAAAGCAACATGGTTGTCTGACGTCGATCTACCTCTTCGAAAGCCACTTTGATAAGGGGAAAGAAGATTATTATGTTCCAGGTGCCATACTAGACGAAGGTTTAAAATATTTTTTTAAGATTTTGCACATACTACAGGTAAGCGAGATGGGGCGGTAAGAAGTGGGCTTATCTTTAGGTTTATTTGGCTTGATGATGGGAATTATTACAGCCTGGGACCAAAGATCAGGAAATTTATGTTTTAGAAAACAATTATTAAATAAATCTAGTAAAACTAGTTTAGCTGAAAATGGCAAGTTTTTTATAAATATTGGAGGTATGTCATCTGGTCCAGGCGAGGTGTTTTTTAAATCAGAAATAGCAAATTCTAACTCTTGGAGAGTTATAGCGACGTTTAAAGGATCACTGGTATCGCGTATGGTGATAATAGAGGATTCTATAGTTTCCTTGTGCGGTAACATTTCCTGAGGTATATCATTATTGCTAGAATTTTGTTGATAAATATCAGCAAATGTTTCCGCAATAGCTTTATGACAAGTAATTAGTGTTTGACCATGAGTTAAGGAGTTTATTTGTCTAAAAGAGTTGGAACCTTTGAGTTTACGAATTTTAGACCAAATGACAGCTGAAGGGGTCGATGAATTTATAGAAGAGATATAATTTTCCCATGTATTTCTTTTACTTTTTTTTATGAGATATCTCGATCTGGCTCTAAATTTTTTAAAATTAAGTAAATTTTCTTCCGTATTATTCTTTTTAAGTTTATTAAACGCACGTTTTGTTATAGATAAAGCTAGTGCGATTTCGCTGGTCCACCAAGGCACTGGTTGTCTATTACAGGTTTAGTTTTACCGATATTAGTTAAGGCAGCTTCTGTTATGATATTATTTAAGGACCTAATGTCAGAGTTTATGTCACTGCGTAATTGAAAATTTTCAATTTTCTTTTGGATGTCGATCTGATAGGAGTTCCAGTTTGCATTCTTTATTTTCCAAGATTGATATATTGGGAATTTAGGAGATTGAGATTTATTAAGTGTTACATGAATGGGGAAATGATCACTATCGTGTAGTGATTCTAAAGTATTCCATACGAGATCAGTTGACAATTGATAAATCGGGTCGATTTTCCATTATTAAGTAGTATTAGGTCTGAGGAATAAATCAAATTATTTAATAAATTACCGAATTTGTCAGTTTTATGACTTCCCCATGCTGGATGATGGCAATTCATATCACCTAAAATTATTTTTGGTTTTGGAATTTGATCTATAAGATTTCTAAATTCTTGTAAATCGAGATCGTTGGGATGAGGCAGATATATATATTGCAAATGTTAATATGTTTTTGGTAAGTAACTGTTACAGCTACAGCTTCAAGACTAGTACTTAATGCAATTGGTTTGGCTTGTATATCTGTTCTAGTGAAGATAGCTACACCGCCACTGGCTTGGTGTGCGTTTCTATTTTTTAGAAAACATTGATAATTTCGGAGATTAATATTGGTATTTTTAAAATGGGTCTCTTGAAGACAAAGTATTTTAGGAGATAGTTCATTTAATAAAAGTTTTAATTGTTCAATATGCGTGTAAAACCCATTAAGGTTCCACTGTACAATAAAAGAATCTGACATTAGATTTCCGAATGGGATTGCGGTTCATCGGACTCTTGAATTGAAGATGTTTTATTGGGGTTTAGTTTTTTCTTTAAACGGGTAATGTTGTTTTTTAGTTTTGAATTGTGGATATAACAATGGACGAAGTTAAGAATATCGATTAGTTCAGTAGGTTCATTGGAATAATTTTTGGAGATTAATTCGGGATGTTGGATATGTAATGTGTTTTCTAGGAAATCGCAAATCTCATTATAATTTAGAATAAATGCGGGTGATCTGTTCTCTATTTTATCCCTTATTGATTCAAGAGAAAGAGTGAGTACATCGCGAGTAGTTTTATCTGATTTTTTGCATTTTTTCTTAGGTTTGTTTAGAGTAGGAGGCATAAAAAGTTCTGTGTTAGTTTGAGCATTGTTTTCAATAATGTCTGGAGAGGACGATATTTGTCTTTTAACTTGATTGATTTTACTGGCAATGCTTATAGAAGGTGAAGATGTTTCCTCTGCTAAATTTTTGGTTAAATTGTTTGAGTCTGATGATGTATTGGGAGAAGGGTTTTGGGTAGTGTTGGTTATAGGTGTTACTAGAATAGGGTCGGTTGTCATTGTTACATTTGTTTGCTCATTAGATTCCTGAACTGTTGTTCTAGATAAATTAGCTGCTAGAGAAGGGTTTAATGGGGTGATATCAGTTTTGTGAGGACATTCTGTTTCTTTGTGACCAATAGTTTTACAATTTGAGCAGTTATATCCATCTATGGAAAGGTACAGACGATACAGGGTGCTGTCATGTGACAGATTAAAAGAATCGGGGATAGAGATATTTTCTAGGGAAGTGATAAATATTTGCCTTCTAAAACTAAGAACATGGCTGTATTCTGTTTCTGGCATACCTATTCTTAAGATAGTCATCTTAGACACAGCAATGATACCCATCTTTTGTAGTTCTGCTTCTATAATGTTGTTAGGAATTGTAGGACATGCATTAGATACAATGAGTCTATCGGCTGGGGTGATCAATCTTCTTATTTCTATTTCTGATTCTTTTATGTTTACAAATTTGTAGGAGTGAAGAAGTGAGTCGACCGTGCTTTTTGAGGAAAGATAAATACAAATTCGGTTGTTAGAAATTCTTGATGCGAAGATGACATTACGTGGTCCTACTAGTGATCCTACTGCTATAATGTAGTCGTGAATTTTGGTATCTTCCATACTTGACAAGACAATAGCCTGTCCTTTTGTTGGGTGTTTAAAGGAATTTACTACACTGGAATATGAGTTTAAAGATGAGCTTTGTGGTTGATTCATGTTGATTGAGGTAGTGTTATTTAACATAATATTGTTAGAAGTCATGATATTTTAAGATGCCGTAAGTCCGGCTCTGTCGCCAGTTCGAAAACTGTTCGTCGTTCCGGATCCAGACTCAAAGTTGTTTTATCTTTGTGTATTTTGCAGGTTATATTTTGATAATATTGTTTATAATAATGTAATTTCTAGTACTCACGTCAGACTATATTGGTGAGCACTAGTGTAGCACTATAACTTTATGCACAGGTGAAATAACAATTTTTGAAAGGTAATTTACCATTCAAAATAATTTTATTTTTGGACGGCTTTAAACGTGGTATATTGTACCTTAGTCAGGACCGTACTCCCTTAAATAAATTTATATTTGAATTCAATGACTATTTGCAGACTAGAAATATATTAGATCAGTTAAACTTAAGCTTAAACATTATTTTACAACTTTTAGATGAAATAGAAAATGCCGTTACTTTTGCTCGACTTGGAATTTTACATAATAGCATTATTGATAAAAATGAGTTAAATTCTATCATAGAGATTATTTTAAAATACCATACAAAAAATGAAGTACTTTTTCAAAATTTTAATGATACTTATAAATATTATGATATTTTAAAAACAGAAGCCTATTACTCTGAGACAAAAATTGTTTTCGCTATTCACTTTCCTATTGTTTACCCAGAAATATTCTCCTATTATCATCTTTATTCAATTCCTACATCAAATCACAGTACCATTGTACCTCGAAATACCTTTTTGACTATGAATGGAAATTATTACCAATATCACTCACTGCCCTGTCTGGACCTGAAGCCCAATTTCTACTGTACTGATGTCGATTTCTCTGCTGAAGTAGAGAAAGAAGATTGTGTCTTTCAATTATTGCAACTGAAGACCAGTTCCACAACTTGCCGCAGAACTCCCGTCCGAATATCTGAGAATGTAATACAACAAATTGACGATTCGCATTACATTGCCATCTTCGTAAACCAAACTAAAATCGAGACGATATGTCAGAAAACCGATTTTACCACATTAAAAGGAAATTTTCTAATTTCCATTCCTTACCAATGCCAGTTCAAAGTAGATAAGAAAACTTTTATTAATAAGAAGACAGTTGTCCAAGGCCAACCACTTCTCTTACCTGAGTTAAGAGTTTCCAATTCTCAAGAAGAAGAAGAAGTCCCAGAAATTGTCCTAAAGGATATCCCTCTCGACAAAATTCACACAATCCAAAGAAATCAAAATCAAATTCAACCTGTGGTACTCCAGCATCTAAAGAAGCGTTCCACAAACCAATGCACTATCATACTATATATATTAATAATAATTACTGTCATCTTCATAGCCATTCATTATATTAAGAAGTTAAGTACAAAAGAAAATCCACATCCAACGTACAACGAACCACCTATGGAAGAAGATGACCCCACAGTTCCTGTACCAAATCCAAGGGCATTTTTCACTCCACGAAATATGCCAAGAACTCGCAAGGGAGGAGTTATGGAAGCCAGTCCTGTTCCAGTCATCCACCTAATAATGATGATCTAGGATTTGTGTTTTAATGAACTTTGCAATAAGATTAGTTTACATTTTTATAATTACTTAGCTATCATTTTTACCATTGCGTTTTTAATTAGATATATTTTAGTCTGTATATAAACTTCAAAGAAAGAATATTATAATTTTATATAAAAATTGTCCGATCTTTTTTCGTATTTTGTCATCAATTAATAAAGTATTTATTTTTTAAAAATAGTTTTGCCTAAGGGAAACCTATAAGTCGCGTAGGTTAGTGTAGGAAGGACTATACTATTTATTAGTCTTATTTTGGTTTTTATTCGCAGTTTGCTCTTCCTTCCTGCTAGGCCTCTTATTGCGGCTCTTGCCATGTTTGCTTTTTGTACCGTAGCTTCTACGTGTTTGTTAAAGGTTAGTCCTTTGTCCATTATTACACCGAGGTATTTCGCTTCGCTTTTCCACTCAATGGGATTTTCTTGCACAGTTACCTGTCCTTCTGGTCGTTCACGCCTCTTTTGGAAAAGTACAGCTTGTGTCTTATCTGAGTTGATTTTGATTTTCCACTTTAGACTCCATTCTTCAATGTCGTCTAACGCGGTCTGTAGATTGGTGACTGCTATGTCTACATTTCTGTGTTTGGCCGCTATTGCTGTGTCGTCGGCATAGAGACTTAATAATGTACCTGGTGTTCTAGGTATGTCTGCTGTGTATATCGAGTATAGCAGAAGTGACAGTACCGCTCCCTGTGGTACTCCAGCTTCCGGGTTCCCGAGTTCGGACAGGACTTGTCCTATCCGGACTCTGAAACTGCGGTTGCTCAAGTAAGAAGAGATCAGCCTTGTCATTGCTCCGCTGTACCCGTATTCTCTCATTTTGTATAATAGTCCCTTATGCCAGACTCTATCGAATGCTTTGCTGTTGCTTTGATGTTGGTTAGGTAAACGATGGCTTTCGCTGGTAGATACTTTAGAGCTCTGTTCGTAATCTGGTCTGGACCGGGAGCCTTTTTTGGTGAGCTGTTCTTGATTAGCACGTTTATCTCCTCCGGTGTTGTTGGAGGGATAATTTCGTTTGGGTTTTCCGGTCTTTCTCTTTGTCTTTCGACTTCTTCTATGAAGTCGATGTCTTCGTCTGGGTGGTAATTTAATGTACACTCTCTCTTGAGAGTACTCCTCATTACCTCTGCTTTTTCCTCTGTGCTATAGACTATGCCATTTTCTCCGTGTAGTGGTGGAATTGGCTTTCTGTCGCTTCGTAAGATTTTTTGCAGTTTCCAAATATTTTGCATATTTGGACCTTGTTCTTCCATGCCTCTTATTTGATTTTCCCAGTTTTCACTACGGTGTTGTTGTAGTGCTGTTTTGACCTCTCTATTTAACCGATTTTACTCTATTTTTGTCTGCTTGGTTTCTTGTTCGTCTTGCTGTCTGTTTAGCTCTGTTCTTTTCCCTTATCAAGTCATTTAATACTTGTGGTATGTCCTTGAATCTGCCCGTTTGCATTACTACCTCCTGTTCAGTAGTGCTATTCCTGATTGCTTGTTGTATGATGTTTTCCAACTCTAGGACCTTGTCTTCTATTTCTCGTGGATTGTTTATCACTAGGACAATGTTTATTCCAGTGCTCACGAGTCTCTTGAAGTTTGTCCACTTTGTTTTCTTTTTAGTCCTTTTGATTATGCTTTCTTCTTCCCACGTTCCTAGTTCTAATAGGATGGGGTTGTGGTCAGTTTTACCTTCGTTTAGTGTTAGTAATTCTATTTGTAGTCCTAGGTTTTTAGCAACTACTATGTCAATGTGCGTGGGAAGTGCGTTTCCTGGGTAATGCGTTGGGTCTGTGGAGCCCATTGCCATAACTTCTTCGTTATTTTCTATATACGCGTTTAGTAGTCTTCCATTTCTGTTCGTAGCTCTATCATTCCAGTTAGGGTATCTTGCGTTTAGGTCTCCTATTATGATTGAGGGTTCGTCGTTTAGGAACATATTTATATCGTCGTCGATCAGCGGATCTTGCGGTCTTACATAGGCGGAGGTAATTTTGACTTCTCCTTGCCTCATTTCTAGTCTTATTGTTGTGGCTTGCATGGTTACTAGTTGCGGTGTTAGTAATCTAGTATGTTTTATGCCTTTTTTCACGAGTATTGCTGTGCTACCTGCTCTCGCTGTATTATCGTTCCTATATACGTCGTATCCTGGGAATTTGATGTTGACGTTGTTCGTAAGTTTTGTTTCTTGAATGGCTACGACGTCCATTTCGTATCTATTGACCAGTTCGTCCAGAATATTCTGGTTGGTCCTTATACCCCCTGGATTCCAGGAGCCTATCCTCAAGTATCCCCTATTAGTTTGCACTAGGTCAGTGCTAACTTGAAGTCTTTGATCGCCTCATTTACTACCCTAGTGAGTAGTTCCTTTACGGAGTTCACTAGGCCATCCTGGTGTTGTTTTGAGATGAGAATGGTTTTCTCATTCTCTTGGGGTTTCGCTGCCTGGGCGTAGGATAGCCCAGTAGGAGCTGTTTGTGGCCTGCTTTGTGTGCCTGGCCTTTGTCTCTGTTGTTGTTGTTGCCTGCCCCAGGTTGGACATCTGGGACAACCTCTAAAATTGGCTGGGTGTTGGCCTTGGCAGTTGGCACATTTGGCCTTTTGCTCCTATGACATCGTGCAGCTCCTCGTCTCATGTCCCTCGCCACACTTTACGCATCGAGGTCCTTTGGAGCACGCTCTCTGCGCATGGTGGTATCTCTGGCAGTTGAAACACTGTGTGGGCCCTGTTGCTTTTCTGAGGTCCTATTCTGACTTTCATATGCATCAGGTTAGTAATGCGTTTTAGTTTCTCGACGTCCTCTTTTTCCACCGTCATGACGAACATGGGTAGGCTTCTTTTGTCGGTCTTCCTTGAGATCATGTTTTTGACCGACAATACATTGATATTGTGGTCTTCCAGTATCTCATCGTGTATGATGAAGAGGGTAGCCCTCTTAAAACCATCCTTGGTTTTATGTCTTTTTCCAGTGGAAATGCTATCCACTGGATTTTCGTATCTTCATTGAATTTTTCAATGATTTTTACCATTTTTCGGTAATCCTCTGGGCTCTTGGCTTGGATGAGAGTTTCTCGGCCACTTCTTGACTGTTTGTTATTGGTAATCACTTGCTCTTTTTGAGCAATGTTTAATATGGCCCCTGTGTAGTTGCCACTCTGTAATTTGATTACAGGTGGCTTTGGTGCCCAAGAGAGCCCCAGTCTCTTTTTCTGTGTCCATCAGGGTTGGGGTTGGAGAACGCCGTTCGACCTGCGCTTCACTAACCTGAGCCTCTTCTGTGGGTTTGGTGGGGGTGAGTGGGGGGAAGTCTTCTTTTTTCTTTGGCTTTGGTGCCACTTTGGGCTCTTCCCCTTCCGTTTTATTTGGTTTTGATGCCTCTTTGGGCTTTTCCCCGTTTTGTTTCTTGTTTTTGGGTTCTTTGGGGATTGCTCCCGTGGCTTTTCTTTTGGTTGCGGCCTGGTTTTCCAGGTTATCTTCTTTGTTCTGTTTCTGCTCCTGTTTTTCCAGAGTTGCCTCTTTTGATTTGCCCTTGAGCTGGTCAAATTTCTTGTCCATATGGTCGATTATGGACTTCTGAGAGTTTACAGTAATCTCTTGCAACTCTTCGATCTTTTTTTTTTTGAGGGCTGCGTTTTCTGTCTCTTTTTCTTTTAACAGTTTTCTTACTGTTTGCTGTTCAGACTTTTCGTCCTCGCTGCTCTTCTTCCTGATCCTCTTGCTACCAGCTTTTGGCGTTTCGTCGTCCGTCGTCTCTTCTATTGTGCGGTTTCCCTCCGCACGGGCTTTTGTCCTCCTCTTCTTGTTTTTGGGACGTTTGAAGTCCTCAGCGGCATACTCCTCCCAGTCGTCTACCGGAAGGTCTTTGAATACTTCATAATTTGTTGATACGTCGGATGCGTCGAGGGATAACGCGCTATAGATGTTACCGTGGAGTTTCCTCTCACGGCAACCATCGGGGCTGGATGGGTTTGCCTTTCGGGTCGGCGGAGACCGTGAACGGTCCATTTGGGGGCGGGGTCTAATCGAAAAATTTGGAAGAAGGCTTTTTTGTTGTCCGTCTGGCCCGCTGCCAGCACGGATTCTGGGTGCCACCCAGTGACCTAGTCGCGGTCGGATCGTGATCGTGAAGTCCCGATCGGAAGGTGTGCTGCTCTTTTATACATTTAGTAATTGAGAATTCGCAGCGCTCCTCCGCCGAGAGGCCAATGACAGCGAAGTTAATAACGAGCGCTGTGATTGGCCGGCCGGAGTAGCAATCTTTGTCGAGATTGGCTGCTCTGGCGACAGTTTTGACGCCGTTCCCGGAATTCTGTGATTGGTGGAAAGCAACCAAAATTGCGGCCAATCATAATTCTGGGATCTGCTGCTCAATTTCTGTATTATCGTTGGTCGAAATACAACAGACTTGTAACCAATGATAATACTCGAATTGAGTATTTGGTCTTTCGTGCTGGCCAATGACCAACGATCAGAAACGACCGTTAATGACCGTTGGAACTTGACCTCATTTTTTCCCTATAAAGGAAATGCACGAAAACCCATTTACCAGAGTGGGTCAGGATAGGTCCGCCACTCCAGCCTACTGCAGGCAAGTCGAGATCCTCTGGTAGATTGAGTTCCCAGAGCCTCAAATCGAAACTTTGTTTCCATCTTTAACTCTTCAACTTTAACCTTTGGCAGAGTTCCAGGGGGAACCTCTGTCGGTTTACGAGCGTGAACTAGACGGCCATTTCTAGAGAATGATCTCTACAATTCGACCGTCTCGAATTTGCTAATAATTCTTAAGAGCGTCGTAATACTTTGCTACAATAATCTGTATTCTTATGCCTTGCATCTTCTTCTTAGAGTGCCGTCTCCCTACGGAGGTTGGCAATCATAATGGCTATTTTTATTTTAGAACTTGCTGCTCTAAACAAATCAATCGATCTGCATTGGTACCAATCACGTAGATTCTTTAACCATGAGTTCTGCCTTCGGCCAACAGATCTTCTTCCTTGAATCTTTCCCTGTATTATCAGTCTCAAAATTTCATATTTTGGTCCCCTCATCACGTGGCCTAGGTATTCCAATTTTCTGGTTTGTATAGTAATGATTAGTTCTGTTTCTTTACCAACCCTCTCCAGTACTTCTTTATTTGTAATTCTATCAGTCCATGATATTTTCAATACTCTGCGGTATAACCAGAGTTCGAAGGCCTCGATTCTTTTTAAATTACATTTTTTTTAATGTCCAAGTCTCAGCTCCATATAATAATATTGAAAATATATAACAGCGAATGGTACGTAGTCTGATCTCCAAATTTAGATTTTTGCAGGTTAGGAGTGGCTTCATTCGTATAAATGCTGATCTGGCAATCTCTATTCGTCTGTTTATTCTGGCAATCTCTGGCAATCTGGCAATCTCTGCCTTGCATAGGATCTGATTATTCGCAGTATTTCTTCGTGTAAGAAATTATCTCTTACAGGTTGTTATTCTAAGTTCCTTACTTAAAAGGCCTTAGAAAATAAAACGTACTAGTATCCTTTAAACAAGTGATACAATAAAGTTAAAACTTGCGTTTTATTACCTACTTTACACTGTAAGAAATTGGTAAGTTATTTACATTTCTTATATGAGAGTTTTACATGTGGTAAGTACACTGTTATAACTTTGCAGAATATTTGAATCTTTTAGTATTCGTATTCTCGCAAGTTGTGTTACACTGTTATTTAGGTCTACTCCTTAATATACTCTCTTTCAGGAATAAACTTATATTATTTTCCCGTTTAGGAATATCCAGGATATTTGGAAAATAACTTGTTGTTTATCTCCTATTTTCAGGTCTCATCGACTTAGGAAATTTTCATTGTAAACATTATAAATTTTCGCTATAACTTTTTCTACAGTGTACATTCATTACCGTTTTATTGCTGATATTGCCGAATGGCACTATCCTGAAGGATTCCCAGCTGGTTTCAGGTCTCTACGACAACTTTAAATTTCACTTAAATTTTGACAGCTGGGTTTTCTCTATGTTTATTAATTTCAAATTTACATATAAATTTGTGTTGTATGTTTAATCTAATACTTTCTCTTACAGATTCTTAGATTTAAACTAATTATATAATTATCCTCCAGGTTTAAGGCCTGTAGATAATTATATTTCCTTTCAGATTCTTAGTATTAACATATTGCTGTTACTCTATTTATCTTTATTTCTCTATTTGCAATAAACGAAACATTTTATTTGCATTTCATTAAGGCAGACTTATTCCCTAGCTACAGTGTCCATAGCACACCACTATGGCCACCGACCGGGATCCCTATTCCCTTAGGTCACAAGCGACGGACAGAGCGTGTACGGAGCCTGGTCTCACGCCCACGAGGCACGAGGCTAATTCCCGTTACCGACAGTTTGTTGCCGAGAGGCGTCGATAGGGCTGGAATGGCTCGTATCTGGCTCAGCGGTCTTCGTTCGATCCTGAGAGTTGGATCGGGAGGTAGTGCGGGTGTCTACCATCTTCTCAAAGTGCAGTTCTTGGGTTTGTATGTGTAAGGGTACAAATACAGGCAAAAACAGTGACTCGTATTTGATCCTTACGGAAATATCACAAGCCAATGAGGTTGTATACGTTCGAAATAATATAAAAATAATAAAAGAACAGATATATGGTCTTTATACAAGAATATGATATAAACAATGTAAGAAATAAACAAAAATGCAAATAAATGGAAGATTGTGTGCACCAATCGAAATACAATACCATATAACAAATAAAAGAGCATAGGGTGGTATTTCTTGACTTGCGGAAGAAATGCCGATACAAGTCTTGTGTCTCCTTGACTTACGGAAGGATAACAAGAGAAAAAGAACATAAAGCAATAATAAAATAGCAATAGAAAAACATAAATAAATGCGTATGTTTCAGACGCTATACCTTAAAGGTTTCCGTGAGAAACATACAAATAAAACAGATAATTGGAGGATTGTCAAGTGTTTTTAGTTACACAAGAATATATCCTCCGACGAAAAATAATTAGCACAATAAAATGGCAAATAATAAATGTCAAAATAAATGCGTACGTTTCAAACGATATACCTCAAAGGTTTCCGTAAGAAACATACAAATAAGAAAATAATTGGAGGGTTGTCGAGTGTTTTAACTACACAAGAATATATCCTCCGACGAAAGTAAATAGCACAATAAAAATGGCAAATAATAAATGCGTATGTTTCAAACGCTATACCTCAGAGGTTCCCGTAAGAAACGTACAAAACACAAAGAAATATCAAATAAAATATCAATAATGATATGCACACAAATATAAAATAGAAATAGCAAAATATGCCTGGTACAGAGGAGACTGTCTTGAAAAAGACAGTCAACTTCTTACACGAACACAAAAATACCAGGTGTATTTTCTCTGTGTATGACCAGAGGAATATCACAGAAAATACATAAAAATGCACACAAAAATCAAATATAAAATCCATATATCAAACAGTAAATAGGTAAAATAATAAGGCAGATTCTAGGTGGGTATAATACCGTACCTAGAGTCTTCTGATTACGAGGTGAACTCGAACTGGCCGATTAGCAAGCAAGCAAGCAATTTGATTGAACCCAGCCTATGAGAAATGTTCACTCAGGTAGTACGATCGGGTGTAACAATTCATTGGAGCAAGGTGTTTTAACTTGAGTTTAAAAACAGGAGTCACCCCACTGTGCTCCAATGCTCTAGACCATCCCTTTCCCCCCTATAGCAATCTGATTCGCTATAGAGGCACAACAATCAGCCAAGTGCTCTTCATGTGGAGGTCCTGGGTAATAGAACCCCAACATGGTTTCCTAACCGTATGTGAAAACTCAGGACAGCGCATCTCCGCTTTATTCCTGTTTATCTTAATGTAGCTTATCCGCGAACTAAAATTGCTTACTTGGGCTCAAGTCTCCGCTCTGAGTCCCGGGTCAGTTCGGCGACTTGGTGCTCAAGGGGGTTGGGCCCTACGTGCCCGGGTTTAGGGGTTTTTGTTAATTTTTTTGGTGGCCGAAGCCGGTTTTTTGTTAGTATTTTTTTGATTTTTTTGGTGGTTGAAGCCGTTTTTTGTGATTTTTTTTGTAGGTCACCTGTGAACAGAAGAATCATAATTAGTATATAGTCTACATTATAATAAAGAAATATATAAATATTATACATTACCACAATATAGACTGTATCCTTGTGTGAGCAACAGGGCCCACTGTGTATGAGGCGATTTGCGATATTCTGGGTGATTTGACCTACGAACTATCTTCCTTGTGTGTGTGTTTTGATTGGATTTTCTTCTCACTCTGGGCTTTTTGTAGAATTTTGTCCCTCTTGGGTGTTTTTTATTTTTCTCTCTGGTCTTATTTTAGTCTACTATTTGTTGTTTCGGTCTTTTGTGCTTCCAGCTGTGGAAAGCGTCATACCTCATTATCTCTGGTAGGATGTGACTAGGGTGACTTATGTCAGTCACTCTGATTTGCTGTAAATCTCTGAAAAGGAATCTTTCAGCTACGTATCTTGGTACGTTTACCGCTTCTCTTAGGCTTTTGTTGTGTTGTGCCTGTATTTTCTTTTTCGTTGTGTTGCATATGTGTCCCCATGCAAGTGATGCGTATGTTAGTATAGGAAGGACTATACTGTTTATTAGCCTTATTTTGGTTTTTATACGGAGTTTACTTTTCCTTCCCGCTAGGCCTCTTATTGCAGCCCTTGTCATGTTGCAATGGGATTGTCTTGCACAGTTACCTGTTCTTCCGGTCGTTCTCGCCTCTTTTGAAAAAGTACAGCTTGTGTCTTATCTGAGTTAATTTTGATTTTCCACTTTAGACTCCATTCTTCAATGTCGTCTAACGCTGTCTGTAGATTGGTGACTGCTATATCTACATTTCTATGTTTGGCCGCTATCGCTGTGTCGTCAGCATAGAGACTTAATAATGTACCTGGTGTTCTAGGTATGTCTGCTGTGTATATCGTGTACAGCAGAGGTGACAGTACCGGTCCCTGTGGTACTCCAGCTTCCGGGTTCCCGAGTTCGGACAGGACTTGTCCTATCCAGACTCTGAAACTGCGGTTGCTCAAGTAAGAAGAGATCAGTCTTGTCATTGCTCCGCTGTACCCGTAATCTCTCATTTTGTATAATAGTCCCTTATGCCAGACTCTCTCGAAAGCTTTACTTACATCCAGGAATGCAGCTCCAGTGTACTGTTTGTCGTTGAATCCAGCTGCTATGTACTCTGTTAGTCTGAGTACTTGTAGCTCGCTGGAGTGTTTTGATCTGAAGCCAAATTGGGCTTCTGGTATGATGTTTAAAAAATTGGCCGATTACAGAAAATCCACCTTCTTTTATATCCAAAAATCTTTTGTTCTAAGGGATTATGACGTAGAAAAGTGGACTTCCCATAAAATCGGCCAATGGGAAATTTTAAATTGCCCAAAAGTTGGAATAACCCCTATTCCAACCAATGAACAATTTTTCCCATGTCAGGAGATGTTCCTCGTTCGCTGACTGGTGCGTTAATGATCGCTCCAGAGGACATCCCCCCCTTTGAAGACTCTAGGTGGCGGTTTGCTTTATTTAACATAAGTTTACAAATATTTTGTATAGAACAGTAAAGAAAAGATTTACAATACATTTTACAATTTACAAAGTCATTTTAGTCTTCATTTTCTTCCCTGGGTGGAGAAGCAGGCCTTATATCGTCCACATGGATGGTCCTGTTGATGTCTTGGTCCCGGTGCACTTCGTACGTGTGGTCACCTAGTATCCTCAGGATGGTGTGTGGACCCGTCCATGTGGCTCCAAAGTTCCCCTTGTTGTGGTTCCTCACGAGTACTTGCTCTCCAGGGATGAATTTTCTGGCTGGTGGGGCGTTTATATTATCCGGGAACAGATTTCTGGCATATACCGTAGCTTTTTGGACTGCTTGCTCGACCCTCTCTTGTCGTCTGGCTGCGGTATTGCGTTCCCGTTCTGTTTCCTCCGATCTTCTGGGTAGATATCCAAGTAGTAGCTCGGCAGGTGTTTCCTGGGTTGCTTCGTTCCTCCGTGTCCTTAGACTGAAAATGATGTCTGGGATGTAGGTGTCCCATCTTGGGTCATCTGCTGATTTGCACCTGCCCGGAGTCCTTTCTTCAGTTCCTGGACTCGTCTTTCCACCGGATTGGACCTTCGGTGGTATATGGGGCTGAACTCGGCTCGAATATTGTTTCGTCTCAGGAACCTCTCCCAGGCGTCGGTGCGGAATTGGGACCCATTGTCTGTGATGATGACACTTGGTTTCCCCCAGCGGCTGCATATCTCTTCTTGGAGGAACGTAATCACCTGCCGGCTTTTTGCGGTTTGCACGCATCTAGATTCTACCCAGTTACTGAGGCAGTCTGTGGCTAGTAGAAAAAATCTGTTCCTGGTCCCTCGGGCTGCTGGATAGGGTCCGAGAACGTCAAAAGCGACCCTTTCCCATGAGTTGCTGGGCTCTCTGGGGACGACCGGGGCTGCTGGTTGTCTGGCTGCTGATTTAGTGAAACAGGATCGGACGTGGTTTCTGACATCCTTCGTGAGTGTGGGCTAGTAGTAAATATTTTTGATTGCTCGGATTGTCTCTTCATGTCCCGGGTGATTTGCCTCGTCCGAATCGTGGTAGAACTGCATGACTTCCGTGCGGTAGGGTAATGGCACGACTAGTACATTATGGTCTGGTTTCATTTTGTAATAGACCGCATCATCTATTACTACGAATTCTTTGAGGAGGTCTTCTTCAGCTTGACCCCTTGGTCCCCTGTTAGAGACCTTGTGCCATCTTCTGGTAAATCTTCTCATCCCATGATGAGTTGTATGTCCTCTCTTGATTCTCGCCTGAAGTGGTAGATCTGATAGGTCATCTAAAATTGGATGGTTTTCCCCTTCTTCCACGTCTTCCAACATGCAGAGTAGTGGAAAGGAGTCACCGCCTTGATCGTCTGTGTTTTGGGTAGGCCAACTTAGCCTGTTCACTGCCTCGTCTAGATCTTCTTCCTCTCTCTCAGTCGTCGGGTTTCTCGATAAGTGGTCCGGGAGTTCGTTTTCTTTGCCTGGTATATGTTGTATGGTGAAGTTGAACTCCTGGAGGAGTAGGGCCCATCTTGAGAGTTTGGCTTTGTTCGCTTTGTACTTGTTCAGCCAGAGTAGGGCTTGGCTGTCCGTGTACAAGTTGAAATGTTGATCTTGGAGGAAGTGTTTATATTTTCTCAGTGCCCATACCAATGCAAGGCATTCCTTCTCATTGATATGGTAGCGTCTCTCTGTCGGTTTGAGTTTGGTGGAGGCGTAGGCGATGACTTCCTTCTTTTCTGGTGTCCCTTGGAATAGCACTGCACCATCCCAAATTCCGAAGCATCTGTTTGTAGGCTAAATGGTCTGGTGGCATCTGGTCTGTAGAGTTGTAGGTCTCCCTCGATTTCTTGTTTGATCTGTTTGAAGGCGTCCTCTGCTGTGTTGTTCCACTTCAAGCGTCTTTTGTTGCCTGCAGTGAGATTTGTTAGAGGTGTGATTATTTCAGCGAATCGGGGAATGAAATCTCTTAGCCAGTTTGCGGTGCCAATGAAACTTAAGAGTTGTTTCATCGTGTGGGGTGTGTCGAATCCTTTGATTTTTTCTACGTGCTTCTCCAAGGGCTGAGTATTGGTTGAAGTGATTTTATGGCCGAGGTATTCCAGTTCGTTGGCTGCAAACTTGCACTTCTTCAGTGATGCCCATAATCCGTGAGTTCGGAGTCTTTCCAGTACCAGGTGTAGGTCTGTCTGATGTTGGTTCCAGTCTTCTGAGTATATTATTATATCATCCATACAAACTTTGATGAATTTGTCTATATATGTAACACTAACATATGGAACATATGACTAACTTTTGGAACACTGCTGGTCCGTTCTTGAGTCCGAAGGGTATCACTGAGAACTCGTACGATGAGCCATCGGGTAGGCTGAATGCTGTTTTTGGACTGGAATCCTCGTGGAGTGGGACTTGCCAAAATCCGCTCTTCAGGTCTATTGTTGAGAATATTTTCGAGGTACCGATTTCTTTGATACTGTCATGTATCTGTGGCATGCTGGTGGCTTCGTCGACCGTTACTTCGTTCAGCTTTCTGTAGTCTGCGCAGAAGCGAGAGGTACCATCCTTTTTGGTTACAATAACCACCGGGCTATTGTAGGGAGACTTGCTGGGCTTGATTACTCCGGCTGCTAGCATTTCTCTCACCTCTCTTGACATGATTTTCTTCTTTTCGGTAGAGTACTTGTAAGGCTTAATGTTGATTGGTCGACTGTCGATCACCCGAATTTCCATTTCCGTTGCTTTGGTCGTCGGCTGGCGTAGTCGGTCGTCAAATACGTCGCTGTATTCTTCAATCACCTGTTTGATCTTTTGGAAGGCGAAAGCTGGGGCTTGATGCTCTTCTAAGTTGTGGTTAGCTGATTGCGATCTGTCATGGTTTTTCCAGTACACTTTGGCTCTGGTAGTGGTGCCTACGTGCAGACAATTTCTTGGTACATCTACGTTGGCCTCTTCTTGTTCTAACCATGGCATTCCTAAGACAACATCATGATTTAGCTTCTCCATAACGATACATTGGGTGGTGGTGGAGAAGTTTTCTAGTTGTATTTTGACTTCAGCAGTCCCTAGGCTTTGGGGCGTGCTTCCCGTGCATGCCAGCTGAATCTGTCCGGGTCGAATCTGCAGGTCTCGTCTCTGGATCAGCCTCCGATGTACGAAATTTCTGGAGGCGCTGGTGTCAACTAGGATCTTGACTCGATGTTGATTGATCCTTCCATCGAGGTTGGGGAGTCCTGCTGTCATCGACCGTTGGTAGATCGGATTCAGTTGGGGCACCATTGCTTCAACAGGAGTTAATTGGTGCCCCTGTTGGAGTTTTCCGGCCTCTGGGAGTCTTGTTGTTGGTTGTTGTGGTTTCTGTGTGGGTTGCGGTTTCGCCATTCGTTTATCGTCTTGGAACGCCTGGGCGGATGTTGATGTTCTTGTCTGTCCGGCTTTCTGTGACTTAAATGTTGGGCGTCGGATTCCATTGCTCTTGCAATTCGTCTTAGGCTGTCCTCTGTTGTAGGCATCCCGATTCTTAGGCAGATTCTAATCTGTGGTAGTAGTTGATTGGCAATTACTCTACACCGTTGATCTTTCGGGATGTCTGGGAGTAGCCGTCTACAGAGAGCTGCTTTTCGGGTGACGAATTCTTCTGCTGGTTCTTTGTTCTGGTTTTGTCAATACAGTTTCACGGTTAGGGCGGATAGGAGTGCCGGGTCGTCGTTCTTCTCTAGGAAGCGAGTCTTAAACGTCTGGTAGCCTATCTCGGCTGTAACTTGACTCTCTGCCCATAACCGTGCTTGTCCGTGGAGTGAGTTTGCTATCAGGTAGTCAATCCAGTCGTTTTCGTTCACTTCCTGGTAGGTTAGGAACTCCTCCGCCTTCGTCAGGAATTGTTTAGGGATCTCTGTTTCTGCTCCCTCGAATATGGGTGGTTTGGAGGTCCATATCTTGGGTTTACTCGTGGTTGTGGGTTGAACTGTCGAGAGGGCCGTCAGGGCTTGTAGCAGGGTGGTCATCCATGTCTCAGGTTGGGTTGTTGTGCCTGGCTCGTGGATGGTTGTCCTGCTATGGGAGCACGCAAAATAGAATTCTATTTTAGTGACGTCACGTAAAGTTTCGTTGTGGAAACCATTTTTGAAGCACGCCAAATAGAATACGATAGTAGAAACCGTCATTCGGTAAACATCATGAATATACTATTCATATTGAAAATATTATAAGAAATGTTGGTGTTCTATCCAAGATTATTAAAATAAATTGACAGATACAGGAAAAGTTGAAAATATTCTTATTTTTATCTTGTAAACTGTAAAACTGTGGGATTCAAAGCAAAGGTATATAAATTAATTTCAAGTAAAGTTATTATATTATATAGGTTTTCTTTTCCAGATGCTTCCATTATACCAACTATGTTTGCGGAAATCGAGGAGGAAAATAGACAGCATGAAATTCTAGAACAGAATATAGAAAGAAGGATGATGCGTGACGAAAGTGACCCATGTATGGGACAGACTACCGTAAGCAAATGTATCAAGGAAGTTTCTGACTTAATTGTACATAATCTGTCAAATACCTGGATTGAATTTCCCGTCACACCAGAAGCCAAGCTTGCAATCAAAACAGGTTTCATGGAGACAAGACAAGACGGTTTCATGCAGAGAAGGACGGTTTACACTGGGTAAATCCTTGGGTGATTGGGGTACAGATTGGGGATCAAAAGATTCAGATTCGGGATTAATAGAATGAACAATGGTAGCAGGGAGATGGGTTGAAGGGTGAACAATTGTAGCAGGGAGATGAGATGAAGGGTGAATAATGGTAGCAGGGAGACGAGTTGAAGGAATATATGGTTTGGTTTTATTAGGATCAAGAAGGATCAACTTGGGTTTAACATTGGTATTGTTTCCAAGGCTTACATCTTCCTAAAACAAAATATCTACACTTATTACAGAAATAAAGCTTACTTACATCTAGTGATGTTAATTATTTGAAATACATGTATTTTAAATATAAATACAAAATACCTATTTTTATTTTACCTTTTAAATAGTTTTTTCGAAATTTATTTAGTATTCTATTTAAAATATACATATTTAGTATTTGTAAAATACAAAATGGTTTTATTACATTTTTTATTTTATTTTTCATATTTTCCACATCATAGTGGATATCACGTCCCTATGTCAATTGTAGAAAATGCTTTTAAGGTTCTTATTGAGGGTGCTAAGCATTTAATTTTTCTACAGAAAACTATGTGCATGGTGCGCCACAAGTTAAAAGTCCAACATTACTGACTCTAGTAAAAAAAATGAAAGGGTTGAATCTTATTATATGTTTGTTGAGTAGGTACTCAGTAGCCAATACTTTAGAATCGTTGAACAAATATTCAAATGTAAAAAAAAATTACTTAATACCTTCATCTTAGGTATATGTAAATACTTTTGTTAAAAATTATTTTGTAGTTCTATTTTAAATAATCAAGTAACAATGTATTTGCATTTTGTATTTACTTAAATACTTATACTAAACTATTTTCAACATTCCTACTTACATGTAATTTTCTTTTTTTTTAAACCCACTTCCTCATTTTTAGGATTCCCCTCATATCAAGACTTTCCCATTATATTTAGCAATCTAAGTTCATATGAGGACAACTGCTGACTACATAACGGTCCACCTCCAGTCTTGCTTTCATAGGTTTTTATACTAGCAGCTTTTCCTTTTACTTTGGACTTCCAATCAATTAGCGTCTGAAATAAAATATATTTTTAGGTAATGTTTTGTTTTCTTCAAAAGCAATTATTACCTTTTTTCATTCAGCTGTAGTTTTTTCACCATATCCAAGTGCATTTAATTTATTTGAAAGTTCCTTCCACAGTTCTGTCACCTTTTCTTTTGCCGTTGCATCCTGGATATCTATTTGTTATAATTGATGGATTTTTTTCAGCAAAATCCAATAAAATTGCCCAATGGTCTGTATTTACCCTCATGTCTATTGAAAATAAATATTTTGGCAAAGAATAAAGACACTATGATAAACGCTTAAAACGTGGAGCATAAAACACAAACACGAAGGCACTACGTAACCTAACCTCCTCTTATCTATGCATAACCTTAAACTATTGGTATTGACATAAAGAATCGAAACAATTTTGCGTGGTTGTTACGGGGAGCGGTAAAGGTAATTTCGATATGGCATGTTACCAAATTATCGTTTCAAAACGATGCGTACTGGTTTCTAGGCAACGTGACGTCACTAAAATAGAATTCTATTTTGCGTGCTCCCACTGCTGCTTGTTGAGCTTGGGTCGTAGGTTTGTGCTTGTGGAGTTGGACGCCATGTTGCCGAGAGGCGTCGATAGGGCTGGAATGGCCCGTATCTGGCTCAGCGGTCTTCGTTCGATCCTGAGAGTTGGATCGGGAGGTAGTGCGGGTGTCTACCATCTTCTCAAAGTGCAGTCTGTATTCGCTGCATTCGCTTTTGGGTTATTCTCTGCGGTTTGTATTTACACGTTATATCAACACTTTGCTTCGTATATTCCGTTCTAACCATGACAAGTGACCGTTACACCTTTGATAAATACTTTGTTTTTTTTTATACCTATTGACGCCTACCACATTCAAATGACCGATTGGTCTAGTAGGCTGGGCGCCTAGTCATGAACGTATGGGTCGCGGGGTCGAGCCCTACACGCGGTACAATTTTTTATTTAATAAATAATACTTTGATTAAAAAATGCCTGGGGGTCGTAATCTGGGGAAATTTGAGATACGGGGCTGGGGAAATTTGCCCTATTCTCCGTAAGACCAGACTAGTGTTTCCCTAGATCTGGGGACAAAAAGTGGGGTGAAGCGACACCCTATCTACTAAGGGTACAAATACAGGCAAAAACAATGACTCGTGTTTGATCCTTACGGAAATATCACAAGCCAATGAGGTTGTATACGTTCGAAATAATATAAGAATAATAAAAGAACAGATTATGGTCTTTATACAAGAATATGATATAAACAATGTAAGAAATAAACAAAAATGCAAATAAATGGAAGATTGTGTGCACCAATCGAAATACAATACCATATAACAAATAAAAGAGCATAGGGTGGTATTTCTTGACTTACGGAAGAAATACCGATACAAGTCTTGTGTCTCCTTGACTTACGGAAGGATAACAAGAGAAAAAGAACATAAAGCAATAATAAAATAGCAATAGAAAAACACAAATAAATACGTATGTTTCAGACGCTATATCTTAAAGGTTTCCGTGAGAAACATACAAATAAAACAGATAATTGGAGGATTGTCAAGTGTTTTTAGTTACACAAGAATATATCCTCCGACGAAAAATAACTAGCACAATAAAATGGCAAATAATAAATGTCAAAATAAATGCGTACGTTTCAAACGCTATACCTCAAAGGTTTCCGTAAGAAACATACAAATAAGAAAATAATTGTAGGGTTGTCGAGTGTTTTAACTACACAAGAATATATCCTCCGACGAAAGTAAATAGCACAATAAAAATGGCAAATATTAAATGCGTATGTTTCAAACGCTATACCTCAGAGAGGTTCCCGTAAGAAACGTACAAAACACAAAGAAATATCAAATAAAATATCAATAATGATATGCACACAAATATAAAATAGAAATAGCAAAATATGCCTGGTACAGAGGAGACTGTCTTGAAAAAGACAGTCAATTTCTTACACGAACACAAAAATACCAGGTGTATTTTCTCTGTGTATGACCAGAGGAATATCACAACAGAAAATACATAAAAATACACACAAAAATCAAATATAAAATCAATATATCAAACAGTAAATAGGTAAAATAATAAGGCAGATTCTAGTTGGGTATAATACCGTACCTAGAGTCTTCTGACTACGAGGTGAACTCGAACTGGCCGATTACAGAACATCCACCTTTTTTTATATCCAAAAATCTTTTGTTCTAAGGGATTATGACGTAGAAAAGTGGACTTCCCGTAGAATCGGCCAATGGGAAATTTTAAATTGCCCAAAAGTTGGAATAACCCCTATTCCAACCAATGAACAATTTTTCCCATGTCAGGAGATGTTCCTCGTACGCTGATTGGTGCGTTAATGATCGCTCCAGAGGACTTGTTTTGTCGGTAACGGGAAAGACTCTCAGCTCCCTCAGGAAGAGAGTCCTCGTTACACAAATATAAATGTTTATTGTTATTAAATAATAATAAAATAGTTATAAGATCAATTAAAGAAAATTTGATTTACATGCACAAATGAAATTAATACACATGGAGAATTCCCAGCTGTCAAAAATGAAGGGATATTTAAAGGTGTCGTAAAGTCCTAAGACCTGTGGGAATCTACGTAGTATAGTGTAATTCGGAATAATCAACAATAAAATTGTAATAAAACTACGCTGTAAAAAAAGTTATTGCAATAAAACAAAATATTATTTCCGAAATTTTTAGCAATAATTTATTACAGTGTATCAAAATTCCTGAAATATATATCAAAGTCAAAATGGATAAATATTTTCAAAGTTTAATTGTGTACCTGTAAAGCATAGGATAAACAAAAAGCATAAACTATGAAATCACCTGGAAATTTTAACAGTGTAAAATCGCATGTAAATCTACCGTAAGAAAAATCAAAGTTCCTTACCAATTATTTGCAGTGTACGCTGAAAGAGAAACAAAATATGATCGGTTTTGGTATATCTCGCCGGCTCTGAACTGCAGATGCCGGGAGGATAGGAATCAGGTGAAAAGATACGAAATAAAACACAAGTGGTGTATTTTATTATGCAGTCTCCCTTAAGGATATCTGCGAATATAGCGTCTAAGTCCTTTGAGTAAGGAACTTAGCGAATTCACCTGCAAGAGAAATTTCTTAGACGACGAATACCCGTGATAATCAGAGTTTTTGGACAAGTCCAAAAAGACACAGATTACTACGGCTTCAGTTCGCGACGTCTCTAAGGAAATATTAGCAATTTCGACTAAGTCGAAAAGCACAAATAATTCCTCAGGAAATGGCCGCTGGTTTTCGCACGAAAACCGACAAAGGTTCACGGTGGAACTTCGCCGAAGGTTAAAGCTGAGGGTTTAAAGATGGAAACAAGAAGTTTCGGTTTGAGGCTCAGAGAACTGAATCAATCTGAGGATCTCGACTTGCCTGCAGTAGGCTGGAGTGGAGGACCTATCCTGACCCACTCTGCCTGCCTGGTCGGTGTACCTTTCTTTTATTGAGAAAAAAGTAGGTCAAAGTGTAACGGTTTTCAACCGTCACGTTGCCTTATTTGGCACAATCGACCCTAGCCACATTTTCTGTATTATCATTGGTTGCATCTCAGGTGCATTTTTACCAATGATAATATCGAAAATGAGCAACAGCATCCAGAATTATGATTGGCTGCAATTACTGTTGCCATTTGACCAATCACAATTCAGGAGGCTGGGCGTCAGTTTTGTCGCCCAGCCTCCTGAATTGTGATTGGTTAATACGGCAACCTAGTTGCAGCCAATCATAATTCTGGACGCTGTTGCTCATTTTCACTATTGTCATTGGTCAAAATGCACCAGAGTTGCAACCAATGATAATACAGAAAATTGGGCATTGGCCGTTGTGCAAAAAAGGTAAAGTGACGGTTGAAAACCGTTAAGAACCGTAACACTTTGACCTACTTTTTTCCCTATAAAGGAAACGCACCACGGCCAGGAAATCAGATAGTCTAAGAGCCAGTGGGCGGCTACCTATATGTATTTGACGATACCTGGATTTTTGTACAGTGAGACCCCTATACCTACTGTACATAAGATGGAGAGTCACTAAGCTCCAGGTGACCGACTTGGCGGGCGCTCAGGTAAGACAGGTATCGATTTTTGGCCAATTTTATAAGTATTTGACGACGTCTGCCGCTTTGAAATTTGAAAATATATTAATATTATTATTGGAAAATAACAATGGCAGACCATTATCGCGCGGTTTTCATTGCGGCAGACAATTTTGAAAGTGCTCAAAAAAATAAAATTTTCAAAGTAATTGACCAGATCTGTCATTAATATATTTCATTTATTAGGGTCTTAAAAACTTATATTGATCATGGCAGACGTCTTCATGGTGGACATACTTCAGTAGACAAGAAAATCTTAGCTATTATCCGGTCAGATGTATCTGTATGACGTTCCCTGTTTCATATCAATATCATTTACCTTCTTACTGTATTCATAGCAATTAATACTTCATTTTGCAAATTATGGACTAAAATTTAGAAATTTGATGATAAAATAGCCAATTTATTTGATTTTTTTCTTTTAATTTATTCACAACAAAATTGACAAAAATGAATCATGAATTACAAAAAATATTTTCTTTTATTGATTTGAATTTTTATTCATCTTCATCGGAATTATTTGTTCTTCAGGTGGGACTCCTCTTCATCATCCTGTGATTCGGAATCTGTAAAAATAAAGCATAAATTATTAAATAAAAGTCAATCGTAAATTGATCTGAACACATTCAGTAAAGAATTAATTAATATGAACTTACCAGGAACTTGGGTGATTAAATCACTGACAGAAGTTGGGAGTTGATCTCCTTCAAACCATTTGAATGTAAATTTCTCGTCTTGCTCTATCCAACCAAACTCTAATGGATCCAATGTCGTAGGTTCTTTTTTGTAAGCATTTTTCCAAATTGTAGAAATATAATGCGCTCTCAGAAGTTGTTGATAAAGCTCACTTTTACATGGTGGTATTGAGCTTGCATCAAAATTCGAAATTTTTTTGCTGAAATTTTCATTGACATCGGAAGCCTTATAATTATTGACGAAAAGTTGGTATCTTCCATCATCAACGTCAACAGATTTTTTTGCATTATAAGTTGGCAGGTAAACTTTTGAATGCTGTTAAATACCGTTGTAACTGGTCCTCTGTCAAATTTTCTTCACCAAGAGTAGCAAATGCTTCTTGAACTTCTGTATTTTTCTTCAATAAGGTAAAAGGTCTTCTTTTCCCTTTATTAAAGAAAGCCGAATTGAAATCACATCCTGTGAACGCATGGAAGCCGATTAAGCTTTTGGCTAGCAATTCACCAAGCTCTTTGTAAATTTTTGTGATGTGAATATACCTTTCCTTATTTCCGGTGCCATTGAGCATCCAAACATTAGAATTGGCATGTTGTAATCGTGTCATATTACCAATCATTATAATTAAAATATCAGTATCAGAGGCTCTTATAACAATATTCGACTGCTCTGTGATATTGCAAGCATGATACACAATCTTAGTATCAGCTTCTTCATGTGAGGTACAACATAAACTTTCAACTACACTTGATTGGATCTTGTCATCTACAATTTGATATTATTGACAAGTTCGGAAATTTATGAAAATTTGTCGGTTACCCAAAAATGATTTCATTTCCTCACTAGACCAGTGTTTTGTAAAAAAATCTACCAAAGCTTCCTTGAATTTAGTATTCTTCAATTCTTTTGAAAAATCTGACGGTCGCACCTGTTCAGGCCCCGAAATTGTGTAATCAATCAACGACGCTTCATGTCCTAAACATCTTTCACTATCTTTTATCGATGGAAATATATATTGGTCAAAGATTACATCAATTCTTCGTGTGGAATATTTCGAAACCATTTGCAGAAATAAACAAAAATGCAAATAAATGGAAGATTGTGTGCACCAATCGAAATACAATACCATATAACAAATAAAAGAGCATAGGGTGGTATTTCTTGACTTACGGAAGAATACCGATACAAGTCTTGTGTCTCCTTGACTTACGGAAGGATAACAAGAGAAAAAGAACATAAAGCAATAATAAAATAGCAATAGAAAAACACAAATAAATACGTATGTTTCAGACGCTATATCTTAAAGGTTTCCGTGAGAAACATACAAATAAAACAGATAATTGGAGGATTGTCAAGTGTTTTTAGTTACACAAGAATATATCCTCCGACGAAAAATAACTAGCACAATAAAATGGCAAATAATAAATGTCAAAATAAATGCGTACGTTTCAAACGCTATACCTCAAAGGTTTCCGTAAGAAACATACAAATAAGAAAATAATTGGAGGGTTGTCGAGTGTTTTAACTACACAAGAATATATCCTCCGACGAAAGTAAATAGCACAATAAAAATGGCAAATATTAAATGCGTATGTTTCAAACGCTATACCTCAGAGAGGTTCCCGTAAGAAACGTACAAAACACAAAGAAATATCAAATAAAATATCAATAATGATATGCACACAAATATAAAATAGAAATAGCAAAATATGCCTGTCGCACCTGTTCAGGCCCCGAAATTGTGTAATCAATCAACGACGCTTCATGTCCTAAACATCTTTCACTATCTTTTATCGATGGAAATATATATTGGTCAAAGATTACATCAATTCTTCGTGTGGAATATTTCGAAACCATTTGCAGAAATTTCTTTGAAATACTCACGAATGTTTTGGGGACTTCTTTCATTGAATGGAGAATAAAAAATCCATCGATTAAAAATACGTCTGTATTACGTGGTGGTTCTTGATCAACATTTGGTTCAAGGCATTTTAGAAGAACGGATTTATCAGTTTTGCAGAAGCCACCATCGAGATGACATAAAGCAAGGGGTACAGGAGATATTGGATACGCTAAAATTTTGAGAACATCAATTTGATGGTCCTTTGAAATTCCCAACAAACGTCCAAATAAATCTCGCTGTAGCTTGATCTCTTGCTGCTTACCTCCGATTTTTACAGATTTCTTTTTTAAAGTAGACTGGAAAAGTTGTGTATCGGAGTCTTTTTGATGGCCTTTTCAAATCTTTTCGAATCAGATGCACATTCCGAGATGAAATTTGTTCGTTGCTCTCCACCATTTTTTTGGATGTTTAAGAGGAACTCTTCCACTTGAGATGACGCAGCTTTTCGGAACCTATGTTGAATAATTGATCGGGTGATAAATCTAAGCCGAAGGGATTCACATATTGATCAAATGCGTTAATAAATTTTTCAAGTTGTTGACAACTGTTTTTAATGTTATGTGGTTGTACGGATATCGTGACTTCTCGCCCACCGTTGACGAGCTGAAATCGAGTGAGTGAGATGTGAGATACCAGTAAGTGTTCTCGCAGCATCTTCATTAATGGTCTGCTCTAATGTAAGATCAATAGGTTGCTTGAAAACGGCTTATCGGTCCGTTTGATTCCGAAAAATCCATTTTGAAAATCTTGCTCTAAACGGGGTGAGTAGTCGGAACTTTTACCAAATTATAATGATATTGGACTGTCCATTTTGCATAATTTTGATGGTTAAGTACAAAGAATAAATTAGTTATTTTTGGTAAGGTGTCAAGATATAATTGGAAATCACCAACACGGATGCTCCTACTTAGTTGTAAGTAATGATTAACGAGTTTGATATAAATCGAACAGTTCCTTCAAGCTCTCATTGTGAATAAAAAATGAGAATGTCTGACAATTCTGTAACCGTGCAATCTCTTCTGTGATGTCTTCTGAAATTTGAATATTTTTATGTGTTAAAAAAGACCTAAAATGCATTATCTGTAGTCCTAATGCCATCATTGGGTGTAATCTTTGACAACGATTGAAATGTTTGCCCTCAATAAAGCTTGAAACGGATCCATTAGCAATCATTTCACTTTCAACCATGATGGTTGACAAACCACAATCATTAATTACTTTTCCGATTGCTTTAAAATATGACATCATTACGTGAAAAGCTCCCAAGTGTATGAATAATTTTTGGAATGTGTTACTTTCTGTAGCTTGAATTTGTAATGCAATCTTTGCAATAGCTAAATCGTAAGTTACTTGCATGTATTTTTGATTTAGCTCTTGCAAGGCTGCCATGCATTGCTGCATAGTTGCCAAAACTACTGCATTGCTTGTCGGTGAGTGATTAATCGGAGTTAAATATGTAATTAATTGTTGTGGAGTATTATCAATCACTGTTTTGTTGTTAAAACCCGTCCACATAGGGGTATTTAATAATCCCAAAGCATGACTTAACATACAAACTCTGTCAATTTTATCGTAAAGACTTTTATGCAAGATTATGTTAACCTCTTCTTCGCTTTCAGCTTGAATGTTACTAACTTTTCTGAGTTTTTTAGCACACTGAGGTAACTCGAAGTCGATTGCCTCAAAAGATCGTCGTCTAGGCCTGTCACGTTTACTAACTTCAGTATCTTCTTTTTCTGCTTCCTCTTCCTCTTCTATGTTAGGGTCTTTGGGGTCAATATTTTGGTACATTATTCCCACAGTATCATGAAGAGTGTCTTTCCAGTCTTGGTATCAACAAATCGGTCATAATTGTCAAATGCCACACCTGCCACAAGATTTTCTTCTTTATTAATTACCTCTGGACATATTTCGGTACGTGAAACCGATGAAAATGTGGCTTCTGTTTCTAACTCCTCGACAGCGCTATAACTTATACAATGACCATAACGATTTATTATATCGATCACTTTTCGACTGCTTGTAAGACTTTTTAAGGCCATGTCTAAGCAGATGTGTTTAGATGTCTTAAGCTTACCGTTGTGAGTAATGTATATAATATCCTGTGACAGAGACTATACACGACGTTGAAAACTGTCGCAATTCCGTCGTTTACGTTTGTAACATCCGAGAATTGATGAAAAAAAATTCGGAAATCATAGGTGGTTTTGAACACTCACCTTTTATCAACGGCTGACTGGTTAAATTATCAGGCAATTTATTTTTTTATGCCCATAATTTCCTCTCGTAAAATGGCAGCAGCTTCTCGTAAAATATCTTGATTATTTAGTGCGCAAATAATGATTCATCAATAGTTGAAGTACCTATCGGGGCAACAACTTTTTTTTTATTGTCAAAATTTGAATTTTACCATTAAATTTCTTGCGAAGCTTTTCTTCCAAATAAGATGCGATACATATTGATGCTGAGTCTGAGCTTTTACTTAATTCTTTAAACATTTCAAGATACTCTTTATGCAAATAACTCAGAAAATAACAACGTATTCGATTTATAACATTCTCTTCAATTAAATTACATATTTCTTTATAAACAGTTTCATGTACTTCTCGGGAGATGTGCTATGAAGTACGAACTGGACTTTTCACGAGTGATCTTTTTTGATTCCTAAAATTTTGCCGGCAACTGTCATGGTAGTATACTTGACGAGAGAGAACACTTTGTATTTTAGTTAGAGTTTCATTGTAAATTTCAGTATCTGCCTTAAAGTTTAACAGGACACTCTCTTCAAATTGATCCTTTTCTTAAGCCTGTAATGGGTCAATTTTACCACGAAATTGTTTCTTTTTTTTTGTTACAAAAAAAACACAAATTTGAATTTGAACTTGCAGAAGCTACAGTATCGGAAGTTTCAACAGTCGATGATTGTGCTAAATTTTCAGATGGTCCTTCCTCCAACGGCAGTTCAGCGTCGATTTCTTTTTCTGCTTCTTTTGTTTGAGGAAGGTTTACATCTTTTTCAAGTGAATCGTGTACAAGTGTATCAACAATTATTGAGCTCTCAGCTGATGTAGATGGCTGTTCAACTGCAGGCAAAGATTTTCTGGACTGTGATGAAGTCTTTTTTTCAACATCTGTCGTCAAATACTGTCTTTTCAACGCTGTAAATGTCTTGTAACAACTACTATGGTATGCTGAATCATAAATTTCGTCCGGTAAAATAATGTCATTGTATTTTAATATATGAAATTTCCTTAACCTCAAAACTTTTTTACATTTTGATATAGTCTCTTCTGAAAACAGTAATAATTTTTCATTTCCTACCGAGTTACAAAAGACACACTTCTGTTCTGGTTTTTCACTCGACATAATCACGGATAGATTAAATAACGAAATAATTCTATATTCTGATCGAGAAATACAACGGAGTGACAAATACTTAGTATAGGACCACAACGTGAACATACGGCAAAATTTAATTAAATAAATTTTATGTAAATTATTCAGTGTAACTAGACAGACAGACAGTCCACTTTAATAAAACTGTGATTTGTGAACTGTGAACTAAATAACAACATAAATCACGTTTTTGAGTAACCGAATGCTCACGAGTAGCTCCCGAAGAGCTGTAGTTACGAAACGAAGTTGCCGTTTAACTACGATCAATTTATCAGTAGCGTAACTGCCGTTACGCTACTGATAAATACTTTATATTTACTTTATATTTATTTTTATAAATTGTCTGTAAAGTGTTTGTTTGGTGTTTGAGTGGTTATTAACAATTTATTTATATCGTTTGTATGTTATCTTTGGTAAGTGGATATTTTCAATCACTTCTTTGTGAATTATAAAATTTTTGATTTAATACTGGCAGTCAACAAAACGATAGTGTTTCATACGGATTTTCTCTGGGTGTAAAATATTGTGTGAAACCACCGTTCGATTGTTTAAACTTTACTTACAACATTACGAATTAATTTATATTATACAATGTATCTTTACATTGCAAATATTTATTTCAGAATGACTTTTTATCGCTATGGAATTTCCTTATAACATCTCTTCAAATGGTATGGTCAATACGCGGCATTCCTGGAAAGATCTGCTACAGGCATAATCTCTCTCGATGCCGTGAGTCATTCGTATAGACAGTTTCAAAGAAATTTAGATGGCTCTGGGATTGGCATTTTTAATTATGAACAATAAGAGGTTATTCATTTGCAAAATTAGGGCATAGTTACATTGGTCGTACGATAAGCAATTTGATCTAACTAAATAGAAGTGTATGTTTTGTGTTAATTAATAAAGTATTGCAAATGTTTTAAAAAATGAGAGGTTTTCGTCCATATTACCGACAATAGAACCGGGTTCGGTAATAATTTTAGATAATGCTCCCTACCATAGTCGACAGGTAGAAAAGCTTCCAACAACAAGCTGGCGCAAAGGACAAATCATTGATTGGCTGGATACGAAACTAATCGCTTATGACAGATCAATGATTAAACCT
>CAKJVB030000062.1:17226-38248 GCA_918026665.1 Diabrotica balteata | reverse complement strand
ACTTAATAATGTACCTGGTGTTCTAGGTATGTCTGCTGTGTATATCGTGTACAGCAGAGGTGACAGTACCGCTCCCTGTGGTACTCCAGCTTCCGGGTTCTCGAGTTCGGACAGGACTTGTCCTATCCAGACTCTGAAACTGCGGTTGCTCAACTCAACTCAATGCTACCCGTAATCTCTCATTTTGTATAATAGTCCCTTATGCCAGACTCTCTCGAAAGCTTTACTTACATCCAGGAATGCAGCTCCTGTGTACTGTTTGTCGTTGAATCCAGCTGCTATGTACTCTGTTAGTCTGAGTACTTGTAGCTCGCTGGAGTGTTCTGATCTGAAGCCAAATTGGGCTTCTGGTATGATAACAACTGGCCGATTACAGAAAATCCACCTTCTTTTATATCCAAAAATCTTTTGTTCTAAGGAATTATGACGTAGAAAAGTGGACTTCCCATAGAATCGGCCAATGGGAAATTTTAAATTGCCCAAAAGTTAGACTAACCCCTATTCCAACCAATGAACAATTTTTCCCATGTCAGGAGATGTTCCTCGTACGCTGACTGGTGCGTTAATGATCGCTCCAGAGGACATCCCCCCCTTTGAAGACTCTAGGTGGCGGTTTGCTTTATTTAACATAAGTTTACAAATATTTTGTATAGAACAGTAAAGAAAAGATTTACAATACATTTTACAATTTACAAAGTCATTTTAGTCTTCATTTTCTTCCCTGGGTGGAGGAGCAGGCCTTATATCGTCCACATGGTTGGTCCTGTTGATGTCTTGGTCCCGGTGCACTTCGTACGTGTTGTCACCTAGTATCCTCAGGATGGTGTGTGGACCCGTCCATGTGGCTTTAAAGTTCCCCTTGTTGTGGTTCCTCACGAGTACTTGCTCTCCAGGGATGAATTTTCTGGCTGGTGGGGCGTTTGGATTATCCGGGTACAGATTTCTGGCATATACCGTAGCTTTTTGGACTGCTTGCTCGATCCTCTCTTGTCGTCTGGCTGCGGTATTGGCTTCTCTCCATTCCCGTTCTGTTTCCTCCGATCTTCTGGGTAGATATCCAAGTAGTAGCTCGGCAGGTGTTTCCTGGGTTGCTTCGTCCTTCGTGTCCTTAGGCTGAAAATGATGTCTGGGATGTAGGTGTCCCTCCATCTTGGGTCATCTGCTGATTTGCACCTAGCCCGGAGTCCTTTCTTCAGTTTCTGGACTCGTCTTTCCACCGGATTGGACCTTTGGTGGTATATGGGGCTGAACTCGGCTCGAATATTGTTTCGTCTCAGGAACCTCTCCCAGGCGTCGGTGCGGAATTGGGACCCATTGTCTAAGGCAGTCTGTGGCTAGTAGAACAAATCTGTTCCTGGCCCCTCGGGCTGCTGGATAGGGTCCGAGAACGTCAAAAGCGACCCTTTCCAATGAGTTGCTGGGCTTTCTGGGGACGACCGGGGCTGCTGGTTGTCTGGCTGCTGATTTAGTGAAACAAGATCCGACGTGGTTTCTGACATCCTTCGTGAGTGTGGGCCAGTAGTAAATGTTTTTGATTGCTCGGATTGTCTCTTCCTGTCCCGGGTGATTTGCCTCGTCCGAATTGTGGTAGAACTGCATGACTTCCGTGCGGTAGGGTAATGGCACGACTAGTACATTATGGTCTGGTTTCATTTTGTAATAGACCGCATCATCTATTACTACGAATTTTTTGAGGAGGTCTTCTTCAGCTTGGCCCTTTGGTCCCCTGTTAGAGACCTTGTGCCATCTTCTGGTAAATCTGATAGGTCATCTAAGATTGGATGGTTTTCCCCTTCTTCCACGTCTTCCAACATGCAGAGTAGTGGAAAGGAGTCATCGCCTTGATCGTCTGTGTTTTGGGTAGGCCAACTTAGCCTGTTCACTTCCTCGTCTAGATCTTCTTCTTCCTCTCTCTCTCTCTCAGTCGTCGGGTTTCTCGATAAGTGGTCCGGGAGTTCGTTTTATTTGCCTGGTATATGTTGTATGGTGAAGTTGAACTCCTGGAGGAATAGGGCCCATCTTGAGAGTTTGGCTTTGTCCTCTTTGTACTTGTTCAACCAGAATAGGGCTTGGCTGTCCGTGTACAAGTTGAAATGTTGATCTTGGAGGAAGTGTTTGTATTTTCTCAGTGCCCATACCAATGCAAGGCATTCCTTCTCATTGATATGGTAGCGTCTCTCTGTCGGTTTGAGTTTGGTGGAGGCGTAGGCGATGACTTCCTTCTTGTCTGGTGTCCCTTGGAATAGCACTGCACCCATCTTAAATTCCGAAGCATCTGTTTGTAGGCTAAATGGTCTGGAGGCATCTGGTCTGTAGAGTTGTAGGTCTCCCTCGATTGCTTGTTTGATCTGTTTGAAGGCGTCCTCTGCTGTGTTGTTCCACTTCAAGCGTCTTTTGTTGCCTGCAGTGAGATTTGTTAGAGGTGTGATTATTTCAGCGAATCGGGGAATGAAATCTCTCATCCAGTTTGCGGTGCCAATGAAACTTAAGAGTTGTTTCATCGTGTGGGGTGTGTCGAATCCTTTGATTTTTTCTACGTGCTTCTCCAAGGGCTGAGTATTGGTTGAAGTGATTTTGTGGCCGAGGTATTCCAGTTCGTTGGCTGCAAACTTGCACTTCTTCAGTGATGCCCATAATCCGTGAGTTCGGAGTCTTTCCAGTACCAGGTGTAGGTGTGTCTGATGTTGAGTACTGAGAACTCGTACGATGAGCCATCGGGTAGGCTGAATGCTGTTTTTGAACTGGAATCCTCGTGGAGTGGGACTTCCAGAATCCGCTCTTCAGGTCTATTGTTGAAAATATCTTCGAGGTACCGATTTCTTTGATACTGTCATGTATCTGTGGCATGCTGGAGGCTTCGTCGACCGTTACTTCGTTCAGCTTTCTGTAGTCTACGCAGAAGCGAGAGGTACCATCCTTTTTGGTTACAATAACCACCGGGCTATTGTAGGGAGACTTGCTGGGCTTGATTACTCCGGCTGCTAGCATTTCTCTCACCTCTCTTGACATGATTTTCTTCTTTTCGGTAGAGTACTTGTAAGGCTTGTTGTGTACTTGTTGATTGGTCGACTGTCGGTCACTCGAATTTCCATTTCCGTTGCTTTGGTCGTCGGCTGGCGTAGTCGGTCGTCAAATACGTCGCTGTATTCTTCAATCAGCTGTTTGATCTTTTGGAAGGCGAAAGCTGGGGCTTGATGCTCTTCTACGTTGTGGTTAGCTGATTGCGGTCTGTCATGGTTTTTCCAGTACACTGTGGCTCTGGTAGTGGTGCCTACGTGCAGACATTTTCTTGGTACATCTACGTTGGCCTTTTCTTGTTCTAACCATGGCATTTATAAGACAACCTCATGATTTAGCTTCTCCATAACGATACATTGGGTGGTGGTGGAGAAGTTGTCTAGTTGTATTTTGACTTCAGCAGTCCCTAGATTTTGGAACGTGCTTCCCATGCATGCCAGCTGAATCTGTCCGGGTCGAATCTGCAGGTCTCGTCTCTGGATCAGCCTCCGATGTACGAAATTTCCGGAGGCCCCGGTGTCAACTAGGATCTTGACTCGATGCTGATTGATCCTTCCATCGAGGTTGGGGAGTCCTGCTGTCATCGACCGTTGGTAGATCGGATTCAGTTGGGGCACCATTGCTTCAACAGGAGTTAATTGGTGCCCCTGTTGGAGTTTTCCGGCCTCTGGGAGTCTTGTTGTTGGTTGTTGTGGTTTTTGTGTGGGTTGCGGTTTCGCCATTCGTTTATCGTCTTGGAACTCCTGGGCGGATGTTGATGATCTTGTCTGTCCGGCTTTCTGTGACTGAAATGTTGGGCGTCGGATTCCATTTCTCTTGCAATTCGTCTTAGGCTGTCCTCTGTTGTAGGCATCCCGATTCTTAGGCAGATTCTAATCTGTGGTAGTAGTTGATTGGCAATTACTCTACACCGTTGATCTTTCGGGATGTCTGGGAGTAGCCGTCTAAAGAGAGCTACTTTTCGGGTGACGAATTCTTCTGCTGGTTCTTTGTCCTGGTTTTGTCCATACAGTTTCACGGTTAGGGCGGATAGGAGTGCCGGGTCGTCGTACTTCTCTAGGAAGCGAGTCTTAAACGTCTGGTAGCCTATCTCGGCTGTAACTTGACTCTCTGCCCATAACCGTGCTTGTCCGTGGAGTGAGTTTGCTATCAGGTAGTCAATCCAGTCGTTTTCGTTCACTTCGTGGTAGGTTAGGAACTCCTCCGCCTTCGTCAGGAATTGTTTAGGGATCTGTTTCTGCTCCCTCGAATATGGGTGGTTTGGAGGTCCATACCTTGGGTTTACTCGTGGTTGTGGGTTGAACTGTCGAGAGGGCCGTCAGGGCTTGTAGCAGGGTGGTCATCCATGTCTCAGGGTTGGGTTGTTGTGCCTGGCTCGTGGATGGTTGTCCTGCTATGGGAGCACGCAAAATAGAATTCTATTTTAGTGACGTCACGTAAAAGTTTCGTTGTGGAAACCATTTTTTAAGCACGCCAAATAGAATACGATAGTAGAAACCGTCATTCGGTAAACATCGTGAATATACTATTCATATTGAAAATATTATAGGAAATGTTGGTGTTCTATCCAAGATTATTAAAATAAATTGACAGTAACAGGAAAAGCTGAAAATATTCTTATTTTTATCTTGTAAACTGTAAAACTGTGGGATTCAAAGCAAAGGTATATAAATTAATTTCAAGTAAAGTTATTATATTATATAGGTTTTCTTTTCCAGATGCTTCCATTATATCAACTTATGTTTGCGGAAATCGAGGAGGAAAATAGACAGCATGAAATTCTAGAACAGAAGTAGATTCCGTTGTTTATTGGGTGAACGGAAGTTAAGATATGATCCAGAAAAAGTAGGAACCATTGTAGTAGCTTGTTGTGTTTTACACAATATCTGTGTCAAAGGAAGATTAGATGAAAATGATCTCCGTGAAGATTTTCCCGATAACCAGAGACCTGAAGAAATTGAAGTTAGGGTAAATAAAGAAGACTCGGGCACAAGAACCAGACAACTTTTAATAGAAAGATATTTTAATTAGAACTGTTAAAACTACAATAGTAATTAGTTTTGTTGTTTTTATTTTTATTATTATTGATTAAAATTATTACAAAATTATTTAAGATCAAAATCAATACAGTTTGTTCATAGATTTGCTTGAATTACTTTTTCAACACCTCATCTATTTGATTACCACTTGAAGCTAAGGAACTTATGTTGGTGTTTATATCCTTAAGCACCTCTAAAAGCTCCTTGTGCATATCAAGCAATGTATTACTTGGTATCCTTTTTTGTTTGCTTGTGGATGGCCGTGACGTAGGTTGTTCAACTATTCGATTTTCCTTTGGTAGCTTAGCTTTAGTGTTGGAATTCGTTGGGGTTGGAAAACATTGCGGGGTTTTTAATTTAGCTGGGAGAAAGGTATCTGGTGTAGAGTTAGCAGATAAACTGGGAAGTTCAGTAACTGAAAAATTAATACTTTTTAGTATTTGATTGCCCAGAGAAGGACGGTTTACACTGGGTAAATCCTTGGGTGATTGGGGTACAGATTGGGGATCAAAAGATTCAGATTCGGGATTAATAGAATGAACAATGGTAGCAGGGAGATGGGTTGAAGGGCGAACAATTATAGCAGGGAGATGAGATGAAGGGTGAATAATGGTAGCAGGGAGACGAGTTGAAGGAATATATGGTTTGGTTTTATTAGGATCAAGAAGGATCAACTTGGGTTTAACATTGGTATTGTTTCCAAGGCTTACATCTTCCTAAAACAAAATATCTACACTTATTACAGAAATAAAGCTTACTTACATCTAGTGATGTTAATTATTTGAAATACATGTATTTTAAATATAAATATTTAAAATACATGTACAAAATACCTATTTTTATTTTACCTTTTAAATAGTTTTTTCGAAATTTATTTAGTATTCTATTTAAAATATACATATTTAGTATTTGTAAAATACAAAATGGTTTTATTACATTTTTTATTTTATTTTTCATATTTTCCACATCATAGTGGATATCACGTCCCTATGTCAATTGTAGAAAATGCTTTTAAGGTTCTTATTGAGTGTGCCAAGCATTTAATTTTTCTACAGAAAACTAAGTGCATGGTGCGCCACAAGTTAAAAGTCCAACATTACTGACTCTAGTAAAAAAAATGAAAAGGTTGAATCTTATTATATGTTTATTGAGTAGGTGCTCTGATTCTTCAGTAGCCAATACTTTAGAATCGTTGAACAAATATCCAAATGTAAAAAAAATTACTTAATATCTTCATCTTAGGTATATGTAAATACTTTTGTTAAAAATTATTTTGTAGTTCTATTTTAAATAATCAAGTAACAATGTATTTGCATTTTGTATTTACTTAAATACTTTTACTAAACTATTTTCAACATTCCTACTTACATGTAATTTTCTTTTTTTTTAAACCCACTTCCTCATTTTTAGGATTCCCCTCATATCAAGACTTTCCCATTATATTTAGCAATCTAAGTTCATATGAGGACAACTGCTGACTACATGACGGTCCACCTCCAGTCTTGCTTTCATAGGTTTTTATACCAGCAGCTTTTCCTTTTACTTTGGACTTCCAATCAATTAGCGTCTGAAATAAAATATATTTTTAGGTAATGTTTTGTTTTCTTCAAAAGCAATTATTACCTTTTTTCATTCAGCTGTAGTTTTTTCACCATATCCAAGTGCATTTAATTTATTTGAAAGTTCCTTCCACAGTTCTGTCGCCTTTTCTTTGCCGTTGCATCCTGGATATCTATTTGTTATAATTGATGGATTTTTTTCAGCAAAATCCAATATAATTGCCCAATGGTCTGCATTTACCCTCATGTCTATTGAAAATAAATATTTTGGCAAAGAATAAAGACACTATGATAAACGCTTAAAACGTGGAGCATAAAACACAAACACGAAGGCACTACTTAACCTAACCTCCTCTTATCTATGCATAACCTTAAACTATTGGTATTAACATAAAGAATCGAAACGATTTTGCGTGGTTGTTACGGGGAGCGGTAAAGGTAATTTCGATATGGCATGCTACCAAATTATCGTTTCAAAACGGTGCGTACTGGTTGCTAGGCAACGTGACGTCACTAAAATAGAATTCTATTTTGCTTGCTCCCACTGCTGCTTGTTGAGCTTGGGTCGTAGGTTCGTGCTTGTGGAGTTGGGCGCCATGTTGCCGAGAGGCGTCGATAGGGCTGGAATGGCCCGTATCTGGCTCTGCGGTCTGCGTTCGATCCTGAGAGTTGGATCGGGAGGTAGTGCGGGTGTCTACCATCTTCTCAAAGTGCAGTCTGTATTCGCTGCATTCGCTTTTGGGTTATTCTCTGCGGTTTGTATTTACACGTTATATCAACACATTGCTTCGTATATTCCGTTCTAACCATGACAAATGACCGTTACACCTTTGATAAATACTTTGTTTTTTTTATACCTATTGACGCCTACCACATTCAAATGACCGATTGGTCTAGTAGGCTGGGCGCCTAGTCATGAACGTATGGGTCGCGGGTTCGAGCCCTACACGCGGTACAATTTTTTATTTAATAAATAATACTTTGATTAAAAAATGCCTGGGGGTCGTAATCTGGGGAAATTTGAGATACGGGGCTGGGGAAATTTGCCCTATTCTCCGTTAGACCAGACTAGTGTTTCCCTAGATCTGGGGACAAAAAGTGGGGTGAAGCGACACCCTATCTACTAAGGGTACAAATACAGGCAAAAACAATGACTCGTGTTTGATCCTTACGGAAATATCACAAGCCAATGAGGTTGTATACGTTCGAAATAATATAAGAATAGTAAAAGAACAGATATATCTAAGGTGTTAGTTACTAAGAGTATAAGTCAAAAAATTCAAATTTTTTTTTGTCACTGGTAGTACAGCCTAACTATTTTTCTTCATGTTCCTAAGAGTATAAGTCGAAAAAACAAATTTTAGCTTGTTTGATTTCAATATGTGTATAATAGTATAACTGCGTAAAAAAATTCTTCATTATGTGTTAAAAGTACAAGTCAACTTATACTACTAGGTGCAGTTTGTCTGACACTTATATTATTGACTTGTACTGTTGGCACCAATGATTTGTGTATTGCAGATTACATTACAGATTAAGTTAATCTCAAATACACACGTTCATTGTATTTGTTTACATCGTTTTGTTCGTGTTATTTGTTTTAATATATAATTAGAATTAAACTACGAGAAGTGCTTCAAGTGTGGTTTAGAAAATGTCTTATTTTGTAAAGAGAACCAATAAAATTATGGGTCTACTTCATGAACTAAATAAGGGTTCAATAGCAAGTAATAAAAAAGGTAGGAAGAAAGTTTTTATTTACGTTACGGTTGCTACGCCATATTACCCACAACTATGCAATTTATTATGGTTATATTTTTGCAGAAGAGAAACCCGAAAATACTGAAACAAATGTAATCCAACTAATGGATATTAGAAACCCGAAAATACTGAAACAAATGTAATCCAACTAATGGATATTTCATCTGCTGAAGTGATTGTCGTAGGTATGTATGTTTTATTACTAGTGTGGTTTAGGCATTTAACTTTATAATGTATGAGCCCGAATTACAGCATTTGTATCTATTCTGTAGTAAAAACTTTTTATTATTTTAAAAAGTATCACTGATTATACAAGCTTTGACCAAAACGTAATAACAATCAACAGTAATAATAATCTTATTGAAGAACAAAACACTAGCAATACAACCAGTGAAGGTAATATTTCTTACATCTTGTCATAAATTAATTTATTGTTTTGTTCAAATTATTGGGTAAATGACTTAATTCCTTTATCCCAGTGTTTTACGTCAAATAGCAGCAAAGTAAACATATACATGAAATATTATAATAATTGAATAGTAGAACCTAGTAGAAATTCTTACCTGTTTAGGTAGGTCACTGTTGTGACATTAAAAATTGGTCATTTACCAAATAATTTGAAAAGAACCATGCTTACATGGGTGCGGATTATGAATATTGCATTGGCTATTTGATTTATTTTAGGTAACAGGGACAATGGAATTATTCATTTAGAAGGCACCGATGATGGGGATTTTGACCTTACATTACTGAACGTTGATGAAGAATTGTTATTAATACCTAATCAAGAAAAAAATCAACCCGAATTAGCGGTGAATGGTGATCATCTAGTTCAACAAGATGCAAGTTTTACACTACAAAATACAGACACGCAAAATTTGATGGATGATGAAGTGAATGTTACTCATCAAATTGCTGGCCCCTCTACCTTAAAACACAAATTATTAAGGTCATCCAACGAACACAAAACAAAAAAAAAACAAAAAATAAGTGAACCTAAATTTACTAGGAACATGAAAAAGGAGAAGTATGAAAAACGAAACAGTGGCAAAAGTTATACTACTTTAGATGGAAAAGAGGTGCGGTCGCGAGAAATGAAACCGCTAACGAAGTGTCGAAATCTCTGTGCTGAAAAGTTAGATGACTCAGTCAGGCAAGATATATTCAATAATTATTGGTCTCTTGGTAGCAGGGATAAAAGGGCCACATTTGTAAGTAGTCTTGTTGAGTCTGATATACCCAAAACATCAAGAAAGAGAACATCAAACATAGACAAAGAGAAATGTAGGAAGTTCACACACTCTTTCCATTTTAAAGTAAATGGAAAACAAATTAAAGTGTGCCGAGGGTGTTTTATGAAAACCCTCGACGAAACACAAATGTTTGTGACCCTTACTATTAATAACAGCCTCACGTCTCCTGTCAATGGAATTCTCGGGACCGACGAAAGAGGAAAAGATCCAACTGCTAGTAAAACCCCACTTAAAAAGTTGAATGAAGTTCACAAACATATTTTGTCTTTCCCTTCGTATGAGTCGCATTATACCAGACGCACTTCTAATAAGAAATATTTACCGTCTTATTTAAATATAACAATTTTGTATAATATGTATAAAGATGTCGTAAGTTCTCCTGTGTGCCATACCATCTATGCACGAGAGTTTCGTAAATTAAAGCTTTCTTTTAAGCAACCTAAGGTGGATACCTGTCATAAATGCGATGTCCTGGCAACAAAAATGAAGTTCGCTTCTGAAGATGATATAATTTTATTAAAAGCCGAATTAGATCAACATCACCAGGAAGCAGATAATGCCTATGTTATGAAAGATACAGATAAAAAAATTTCTGCGAATGACATAACTAAGAGTAAGAGGTGTTACACTTTCGACTTGCAACAGTGTTTGCCAACACCGTTTTTAAATACAAATGTGGCTTTCTACAAAAGACAACTGTGGACCTTCAATCTTACTATACACGAATGCGTATCAGGAAGTGTGTCGTGTTATATGTGGCATGAAGCTGAGGGAGGAAGAGGAGCGAACCAAATTGGTACTTGCATATCAAAGGAACTATTAGGGTTATCGGAAAGCGTTCAATATGTTACACTGTATTCCGATTCATGCGGTGGTCAAAATCGAAAGACGCATGTCGCAGCTATGTTTCTGTGTTTAATGCAAAAGAAAGCGTCACTAACTACGGTAGACCACAAGTTCATGGTACCAGGTCACAGTCACCTGGAATGTGATATTGATCATGGTATGATCGAAAAACAAAAGAAATTGTTAAATGTACCAATTTCACATCCCCATGATTGGTACCAGTTAGTAAGGGGAGCAGGAAAAAAAACAAAAATTTAACGTAATTGAGGTACAGAATAATGAATTCCTTGACTATGCAAGTCTTCTTAAGACAAGTCTATTTATAAAAAAAACTGATGCTGACGGCGTTCCCTTCAAGTGGAAGGATATTAGATGGTTACGGTATACCCAGGAGAGAGCAACAATTTTTTTCAAGTGTACACTTGATGAAAATGCACCATTTAGAAAAATGAGCTTGAATCGAAGGAAAATTGATATAAATAAAGAAATGCAGCCCAAGCCATGTTACTCAGGACCTATTCCAATTTCAGTGGAGAAAAAAAAAAGGATTTGATGTCCTTACTTGAACTGATAAGTCCAACTTTTCACGACTTCTACAAAAACTTAAAAACTGACAAAAATATAAAAAATACACTACCTGATATTGAAGGTTACGATGAAGATGATTTTAAAATAGCATTTTTATTTCATTTTTTATTTTTTTATAAAAACACAATGTTATGGTAATAAAAATTTATAATACCTTTCTCGTTCATCAATAAACTTTATAATCATGCATAATTATTTATTTTCAATTTTAATAAAAATATTAACAAGGTATTAAGCGAGCGACAGCGACGACGTTAAGTACAAATCAATTCTAGCTTCCCAATTTACAGTATCTCAATAGTATAAGTCAAGATCTTAAGAGTATAAGTCGACATCTGATTAGGTTTTTGTAGTATAAGTCAAATATTTTAGTATCCAAATATAATTTTCATTATTACTCTATTAAAATCTATTAATTGTATGTTTATAACACGAAATATTCGACACTTCAACAAAATCCATAAAATGAAATGAAAATAATAGTCAATTAAAACCTTGTACACCCTCTTCCGAAAAGTAATAGTTTTTGACTTATACTCTTACTAACTAACACCTTAGATATGGTCTTTATACAAGAATATGATATAAACAATGTAAGAAATAAACAAAAATGCAAATAAATGGAAGATTGTGTGCACCAATCGAAATACAATACCATATAACAAATAAAAGAGCATAGGGTGGTATTTCTTGACTTACGGAAGAAATACCGATACAAGTCTTGTGTCTCCTTGACTTACGGAAGGATAACAAGAGAAAAAGAACATAAAGCAATAATAAAATAGCAATAGAAAAACACAAATAAATATGTATGTTTCAGACGTTATATCTTAAAGGTTTCCGTGAGAAACATACAAATAAAACAGATAATTGGAGGATTGTCAAGTGTTTTTAGTTACACAAGAATATATCCTCCGACGAAAAATAATTAGCACAATAAAATGGCAAATAATAAATGTCAAAATAAATGCGTACGTTTCAAACGCTATACCTCAAAGGTTTCCGTAAGAAACATACAAATAAGAAAATAATTGGAGGGTTGTAGAATGTTTTAACTACACAAGAATATATCCTCCGACGAAAGTAAATAGCACAATAAAAATGGCAAATATTAAATGCGTATGTTTCAAACGCTATACCTCAGAGAGGTTCCCGTAAGAAACGTACAAAACACAAAGAAATATCAAATAAAATATCAATAATGATATGCACACAAATATAAAATAGAAATAGCAAAATATGCCTGGTACAGAGGAGACTGTCTTGAAAAAGTCAATTTCTTACACAAACACAAAAATACCAGGTGTATTTTCTCTGTGTATGACCAGAGGAATATCACAACAGAAAATACATAAAAATACACACAAAAATCAAATATAAAATCAATATATCAAACAGTAAATAGGTAAAATAATAAGGCAGATTCTAGGTGGGTTTAATACCGTACCTAGAGTCTTCTGACTACGAGGTGAACTCGAACTGGCCGATTACAGAAACTCCACCTTCTTTTATATCCAAAAATCTTTTGTTCTAAGGGATTATGACGTAGAAAAGTGGACTTCCCGTAGAATCGGCCAATGGGAAATTTTAAATTGTCCAAAAGTTATAATAACCCCTATTCCAACCAATGAACAATTTTTCCCATGTCAGGAGATGTTCCTCGTACGCTGATTGGTGCGTTAATGATCGCTCCAGAGGACATGTTTTGTCGGTAACGGGAAAGACTCTCAGCTCCCTCAGGAAGAGAGTCCTCGTTACTCGCTCTTTCCATCGCTGTATTTGATCTGAGATCGTACCGATCCCGATCAGTGGCCATAGATCACGTGCTATGCCACTCTTAGCTCAGGAATAAATATAATAAACAACACAAATATAAATGTTTATTGTTATTAAATAATAATAAAATAGTTATAAGATCAATTAAAGAAAATTTGATTTACATGCACAAATGAAATTAATACACATGGAGAATTCCCAGCTGTCAAAAATGAAGGGATATTTAAAGGTGTCGTAAAGTCCTAAGACCTGTGGGAATCTACGTAGTATAGTGTAATTCGGAATAATCAACAATAAAATTGTAATAAAACTACGCTGTAAAAAAAGTTATTGCAATAAAACAAAATATTATTTCCGAAATTTTTAGCAATAATTTATTACAGTGTATCAAAATTCCTGAAATATATATCAAAGTCAAAATGGTTAAATATTTTCAAAGTTTAATTGTGTACCTGTAAAGCATAGGATAAACAATAAAGCATAAAATATGAAATCACCTGGAAATTTTAACAGTGTAAAATCGCATGTAAATCTACCGTAAGAAAAATCAAAGTTTCTTACCAATTATTTGCAGTGTACGCTGAAAGAGAAACAAAATATGATCGATTTTGATATATCTCGCCGGCTCTGAACTGCCGGGAGGGTAGGAATCAGATGAAAAGGTACGAAATAAAACACAAGTGGTGTATTTTATTATGCAGTCTCCCTTAAGGATATCTGCGAATATAGCGTCTAAGTCCTTTGAGTAAGGAACTTAGCGAATTCACCTGCAAGAGAAATTTTTTACACGACGAATACCCGTGATAATCAGAGTTTTTAACTCCAAAGAGACACAGATTACTACGGCTTCAGTTCGCGACGTCTCTAAGGAAATATTAGCAATTTCGACTAAGTCGAAAAGCACAAATAATTCCTCAGGAAATGGCCGCTGGTTTTCGCACGAAAACCGACAAAGGTTCACGGTGGAACTTCGCCGAAGGTTAAGCTGAGGGTTTAAAGATGGAAACAAGAAGTTTCGGTTTGAGGCTCAGAGAACTGAATCAATCTGAGGATCTCGACTTGCCTGCAGTAGGCTGGAGTGGCGGACCTATCCTGACCCACTCTGCCTGCCTGGTCGGTGTACCTTTCTTTTATTGAGAAAAAAGTAGGTCAAAGTGTAACGGTTTTCAACCGTCACGTTGCCTTATTTGGCACAATCGACCCTAGCCACATTTTCTGTATTATCATTGGTTGCATCTCAGGTGCATTTTTACCAATGATAATATCGAAAATGAGCAACAGCATCCAGAATTATGATTGGCTGCAATTACTGTTGCCACTTGACCAATCACAATTCAGGAGGCTGGGCGTCAGTTTTGTCGCCCAGCCTCCTGAATTGTGATTGGTCAATACGGCAACCTAGTTGCAGCCAATCATAATTCTGGACGCTGTTGCTCATTTTCACTATTATCATTGGTCAAAATGCACCAGAGTTGCAACCAATGATAATACAGAAAATTGGGCATTGGCCGTTGTGCGAAAAAGATAAAGTGACGGTTGAAAACCGTTAAAAACCGTTACACTTTGACCTACTTTTTTCCCTATAAAGGAAACGCACCACGGCCAGGAAATCAGATAGTCTAAGAGCCAGTGGGCGGCTACCTATATGTATTTGACGATACCTGGATTTTTGTACAGTGAGACCCCTATACCTACTGTACATGAGATGGAGAGTCACTAAGCTCCAGGTGGCCGACTTGGCGGGCGCTCAGGTAAGACAGGTATCGATTTTTGGCCAATTTTATAAGTATTTGACGACGTCTGCCGCTTTGAAATTTGAAAATATATTAATATTATTATCGGAAAATAACAATGGCAGACCATTATCGCGCGGTTTTCATTGCGGCAGACAATTTTAAAAGTGCTCAAAAAAATAAAATTTTCAAAGTAATTGACCAGATCTGCCATTAATATATTTCATTTATTAGGGTCTTAAAAACTTATATTGATCATGGCAGACGTCTTCATGGTGGACATACTTCAGTAGACAAGAAAATCTTAGCTATTATCCGGTCAGATGTATCTGTATGACGTTCCCGGTTTCATATCAATATCATTTACCTTCTTACTGTATTCATAGCAATTAATACTTCATTTTGCAAATTATGGACTAAAATTTAGAAATTTGATGATAAAATAGTCATTTTATTTGATTTTTTTCTTTTAATTTATTCACAACAAAATTGAAAAAAATGAATCATGAACTACAAAAAATATTTTCTTTTATTGATTTGAATTTTTATTCATCTTCATCGGAATTATTTGTCTCCAGGTGGGACTCCTCTTCATCATCCTATGATTCGGAATCTGTAAAAATAAAGCATAAATTATTAAATAAAAGTCAATCGTAAATTGATCTGAACACATTCAGTAAAGAATTAATTATTATGAACTTACCAGGAACTTGGGTGATTAAATCACTGACAGAAGTTGGGAGTTGATCTCCTTCAAACCATTTGAATGTAAATTTCTCGTCTTGCTCTATCCAACCAAACTCTAATGGATCCAATGTCGTAGGTTCTTTTTTGTAAGCATTTTTCCAAATTGTAGAAATATAATGCGCTCTCAGAAGTTGTTGATAAAGCTCACTTTTACATGGTGGTATTGAGCTTGCATCAAAATTCGAAATTTTTTTGCTGAAATTTTCATTGACATCGGAAGCCTTATAATTATTGACGAAAAGTTGGTATCTTCCATCATCAACGTCAACAGATTTTTTTGCATTATAAAGTTGGCAGGTAAACTTTTGAATGCTGTTAAATACCTGTTGTAACTGGTCCTCTGTCAAATTTTCTTCACCAAGAGTAGCAAGTGCTTCTTGAACTTCTGTATTTTTCTTCAATAAGGTAAAAGGTCTTCTTTTCCCTTTATTAAAGAAAGCCGGATTGAAATCACATCCTGTGAACGCATGGAAGCCGATTAAGCTTTTGGCTAGCAATTCACCAAGCTCTTTGTAAATTTTTGTGATGTGAATATACCTTTCCTTATTTCCGGTGTCATTGAGCATCCAAACATTAGAATTGGCATTTTGTGCATTGGCATTGGCAATCATTATAATTAAAATATCAGCATCAGAGGCTCTTATAACAATATTCGACTGCTCTGTGATATTGCAAGCATGATACACAATCTTAGTATCAGCTTCTTCATGTGAGGTACAACATAAACTTTCAACTACACTTGATTGGATCTTGTCATCTACAATTTGATATGATTAACAAGTTCGGAAATTTATGAAAATTTGTCGGTTACCCAAAAATGATTTCATTTCTTCACTAGACCAGTGTTTTGTAAAAAAATCTACCAAAGCTTCCTTGAATTTAGTATTCTTTAATTCTTTTGAAAAATCTGACGGTCGCACCTGTTCAGGCCCCGAAATTGTGTAATCAATCAACGACGCTTCATGTCGTAAACATCTTTCACTATCTTTTATCGATGGAAATATATATTGGTCAAAGATTACATAAATTCTTCGTGTGGAATGTTTCGAAACCATTTGCAAAAATTTCTTTGAAATACTCCCGAATGTTTTGGGGACTTCTTTCATTGAATGGAGAATAAAAAATCCATCGATTAAAAATACGTCTGTATTACGTGGTGGTTCTTGATCAACATTTGGCTCAAGGCATTTTAGAAGAACGGATTTATCAGTTTTGCAGAAGCCACCATCGAGATGACATAAAGCAAGAGGTACAGGAGATATTGGATACGCTAAAATTTTGAGAACATCAATTTGATGGTGCTTTGAAATTCCCAACAAACGTGCAAATAAATCTCGCTGTAGCTTGATCTCTTGCTGCTTACCTCCGATTTCTACAGATTTCTTTTTTAAAAGTAGACTGGAAAAGTTGTGTATCGGAGTCTTTTTGATGGCCTTTTCAAATCTTTTCGAATCAGATGCACATTCCAAGATGAAATTTGTTCGTAGCTCTCCGCCATTTTTTTGGATGTTTAAGAGGAACTCTTCCACTTGAGATGACGCAGCTTTTCCGGAACCTATGTTGAATATTTGATCGGGTGATAAATTTAAGCCGAAGGGATTCACATATTGATCAAATGCGTTAATAAATTTTTCAAGTTGTTGACAACTGTTCTTAATGTTATGTGGTTGTAACTCAGGTGAAATATCTTGCTTCTTGGTAATTCCTAACTCATCCAATACGTGTGTAATTATACTTGAGCGGATATCGTGACTTCTCGCCCACCGTTGACGAGCTGAAATCGAGTGAGTGAGATGTGAGATACCAGTAAGTGTTCTCGCAGCATCTTCATTAATGGTCTGCTCTAATGTAAGATCAATAGGTTGCCTTGAAAACGGCTTATCGGTCCGTTTGATTCCAAAAAATCCATTTTGAAAATCTTGCTCTAAACCGGGATGAGTAGTCGGAACTTTTACCAAATTATAATGATATTGGACTGCCCATTTTGCATAATTTTGATGGTTAAGTACAAAGAATAAATTAGTTATTTTTAGTAAGGTGTCAAGATATAATTGGAAATCACCAACACGGATGCTCCTACTTAGTTGTAAGTAATGATCAACGAGTTTGATATAAATCATGTAAAATTGAGCTGTTTTACCGTGTTCACCATTCAATGTTTGTTGCTCGTAAATTGCGTATTCCTCGAACAGTTCCTTCAAGCTGTCATTGTGAATAAAAAATGAGAATGTCTGACAATTCTTTAACCGAGCAATCTCTTCTGTGATGTCTTCTGAAATTTGAATATTTTTATGTGGTAAAAAAGACCTAAAATGCATTATCTGTAGTCCTAATGCCATTATTGGGTGTAATCTTTGACAACGATTGAAATGTTTGCCCTCAATAAAGCTTGAAACGGATCCATTAGCAATCATTTCACTTTCAACCATGATGGTTGACAAACCACAATCATTAATTACTTTTCCGATTGCTTTAAAATATGACATCATTACGTGAAAAGCTCCCAAGTGTATGAATAATTTTTGGAATGTGTTACTTTCTGTAGCTTGAATTTGTAATGCAATCTTTGCAATAGCTAAATCGTAAGTTACTTGCATGTATTTTTGATTTAGCCCTTGCAAGGCTGCCATGCATTGCTGCATAGTTGCCAAAACTACTGCATTGCTTGTCGGTGAGTGATTAATCGGAGTCAAATATGTAATTAATTGTTGTGGAGTATTATCAATCACTATTTTGTTGTTAAAACCCGTCCACATAGGGGTATTTAATAATCCCAAAGCATGACTTAACATCCAAACTCTGTCAATTTTATCGTAAAGACTTTTATGCAAGATTATGTTAACCTCTTCTTCGCTTTCAGCTTGAATGTTACTAACGAATGAGTTTTTTAGCACACTGAGGTAACTCGAAGTCGATTGACTCAAAAGATCGTCGTCTAGGCCTGTCACGTTTACTAACTTCAGTATCTTCTTTTTCTGCTTCCTCTTCCTCTTCTATGTTAGGGTCTTTGGGGTCAATATTTTGGTACATTATTCCCACAGTATCATGAAGAGTGTCTTTCCCAGTCTTGATATCAACAAATCGGTCATAATTGTCAAATGCCACACCTGCCACAAGATTTTCTTCTTTATTAATTACCTCTGGACATATTTCGGTACGCGAAACCGATGAAAATGTGGCTTCTGTTTCTAACTCCTCGACAGCGCTATAACTTATACAATGACCATAACGATTTATTATATCGATCACTTTTCGACTACTTGTAAGACTTTTTAAGGCCATGTCTAAGCAGATGTGTTTAGATGTCTTAAGGTTACCGTTGTGAGTAATGTATATAATATCCTGTGACAGAGACTGTACATGACGTTGAAAACTGTCGGAATTCCGTCGTTTACGTTTGTAACATCCGAGAATTGATGAAAAAAATTCGGAAATCATAGGTGGTTTTGAACACTCACCTTTTATCAACCGCTGACTGGTTAAATTATCAGGCAATTTATTTTTTTATGCCCATAATTTCCTCTCGTAAAATGGCAGCAGCTTCTCGTAAAATATCTTGATCTTTTAAGTGCGCAAATAATGATTCATCAATAGTTGAAATGAGACTTTAACACTCACGCAAAAATCTGCGAATAAACTTAGAGTTACACAACGAGCCATGGAACGTGCAATGCTGAACGTGAGCCTTCGAGACCACATAACAAACCAACAAATCAGGCGAAGATCAGGAGTTCAAGACGTCATCGAAAGAACCACGACGCTTAAGTGGAACTGGGCAGGGCACTTAGCCAGAACACAAGATGGACGGTGGACAAGACGTATTATGAAATGGAGGCCCAGAAATTATAAAAGAAGCCGAGGACGACCACCGACTAGATGGACCGATGACATTAAACGTGTAACGGGAAACTGGCTACAAGCGGCCCAATGTAGAGAACACTGGAAAGAACTGAGGGAGGCCTATGTCCAGCAGTGGACGCGATTGGCTGATTGATGAATAGTTGAAATACCTATCGGGGCAACAACTTTTTTTTTGTTAGATGTCAAAATTTGAATTTTACCATTAAATTTCTTGCGAAGCTTTTCTTCCAAATAGGATGCGATACATATTGATGCTGAGTCTGAGCTTTCACTTAATTCTTTAAACATTTCAAGATACTCTTTATGCAAATAACTCAGAAAATAACAACGTCCTCGATTTATAACATTCTCTTCAATTAAATTACATATTTCTTTATAAACAGTTTCATGTACTTCTCGGGAGATGTGCTATGAAGTACGAACTGGACTTTTCACGAGTGATCTTTTTTGATTCCTAAAATTAGTACAACTGTAGTATACTTGACGAGAGAGAACACTTTGTATTTTAGTTAGAATTTCATTGTAAATTTCAGTATTTGCCTTAAAGTTTAACAGGACACTCTTTTCAAATTGATCCTTTTCTGAAGCCTGTAATGGGTCAATTTTACCACGAAATTGTTTCTTTTTTTTTGTTACAAAAAAAACACAAATTTGAATTTGAACTTGCAGAAGCTACAGTATCGGAAGTTTCAACAGTCGATGATTGTGCTAAATTTTCAGATGGTCCTTCCTCCAACGGCAGTTCAGCGTCGATTTCTTTTTCTGCTTCTTTTGTTTCAGGAAGGTTTCCATCTTTTTCAAGTGAATCGTGTACAAGTGTATCAACAATTATTGAGCTATCAGCTGATGTAGATGGCTGTTCAACTGCAGGCAAAGATTTTCTGGACTGTGATGAAGTCTTTTTTTCAACATCTGTCGTCAAATACTGTCTTTTCAACGCTGTAAATGTCTTGTAACAACTACTATGGTATGCTGAATCATAAATTTCGTCCGGTAAAATAATGTCATTGTATTTTAATTTATGAAATTTCCTTAACCTCAAATTTTTTTTACATTTTGATATAGTCTCTTCTGAAAACAGTAATAATTTTTCATTTCTTACCGAGTTACAAAAGACACACTTCTGTTCTGGTTTTTCACTCGACATAATCACGGATAGATTAAATAATAATAATCGTATCAATAAAACAAAAGAAAGCAACACTATGTATTATATTCAATAAATTCACGAAACACGCAGTAACTGTTAGAAGGCTCAGAGATATACTGAAAACATCTGGCAAAAACCGTTAGAGTGGGGATGAACCTTGGCCCTCTCAGGTATAAAACCTGAATTTTTCGAGTGCGAGTAACTACACAACGAAATAATTCTATATTCTGATCGAGAAATACAACAGAGTGACAAATACTTAGTATATGACCACAACGTGAACATACGGCAAAATTTAATCAAATAAATTTTATGTAAATTATTCAGTGTAACTAGACAGACAGACAGTCCGCTTTAATAAAACTGTGATTTGTGAACTGTGAACTAAATAACAACATAAATCACGTTTTTGAGTAACCGAATGCCTACGAGTAGCTCCCGAAGAGCTGTAGTTACGAAACGAAGTGGCCGTTTAACTACGATCAATTTATCAGTAGCGTAACTGCCGTTACGCTACTGATAAATACTTTATATTTATTTTTATAAATTGTCTGTAAAGTGTTTGTTTGGTGTTTGAGTGGTTATTAACAATTTATTTATATCGTTTGTATGTTATCTTTGGTAAGTGGATATTTTCAATCACTTCTTTGTGAATTATAAAATTTTTGATTTAATACTGGCAGTCAACAAA
>CAKJVB030000062.1:0-16726 GCA_918026665.1 Diabrotica balteata | reverse complement strand
TGGTCAAAGATTACATCAATTCTTCGTGTGGAATATTTCGAAACCATTTGCAAAAAATTCTTTGAAATACTCCCGAATGTTTTGGGGACTTCTTTCATTGAATGGAGAATAAAAAATCCATCGATTAAAAATACGTCTGTATTACGTGGTGGTTCTTGATCAACATTTGGTTCAAGGCATTTTAGAAGAACGGATTTATCAGTTTTGCAGAAGCCACCATCGAGATGACATAAAGCAAGAGGTACAGGAGATATTGGATACGCTAAAATTTTGAGAAAATCAATTTGATGGTCCTTTGAAATTCCCAACAAACGTCCAAATAAATCTCGCTGTAGCTTGATCTCTTGCTGCTTACCTCCGATTTTTACAGATTTCTTTTTTAAAAGTAGACTGGAAAAGTTGTGTATCGGAGTCTTTTTGATGGCCTTTTCAAATCTTTTCGAATCAGATGCACATTCCGAGATGAAATTTGTTCGTAGCTCTCCGCCATTTTTTTGGATGTTTAAGAGGAACTCTTTCACTTGAGATGACGCAGCTTTTCCGGAACCTATGTTGAATAATTGATCGGGTGATAAATCTAAGCCGAAGGGATTCACATATTGATCAAATGCGTTAATAAATTTTTCAAGTTGTTGACAACTGTTCTTAATGTTATGTGGTTGTAACTCAGGTGAAATATCTTGCTTCTTGGTAATTCCTAACTCATCCAATACGTGTGTAATTATACTTGAGCGGATATCGTGACTTCTCGCCCACCGTTGACGAGCTGAAATCGAGTGAGTGAGATGTGAGATACCAGTAAGTGTTCTCGCAGCATCTTCATTAATGGTCTGCTCTAATGTAAGATCAATAGGTTGCCTTAAAAACGGCTTATCGGTCCGTTTGATTCCGAAAAATCCATTTTGAAAATCTTGCTCTAAACCGGGATGAGTAGTCGGAACTTTTACCAAATTTTACCATACCATACCATTTTGCATAATTTTGATGGTTAAGTACAAAGAATAAATTAGTTATTTTTGGTAAGGTGTCAAGATATAATTTTAAATCACCAACACGAATGCTCCTACTTAGTTGTAAGTAATGATCAACGAGTTTGATACAAATCATGTAAAATTGAGCTGTTTTACCGTGTTCACCATTCAATGTTTGTTGCTCGTAAATTGCGTATTCCTCGAACAGTTCCTTCAAGCTGTCATTGTGAATAAAAAATGAGAATGTCTGACAATTCTGTAACCGTGCAATCTCTTCTGTGATGTCTTCTGAAATTTGAATATTTTTATGTGTTAAAAAAGACCTAAAATGCATTATCTGTAGTCCTATTGCCATCATTGGGTGTAATCTTTGACAACGATTGAAATGTTTGCCCTCAATAAAGCTTGAAACGGATCCATTAGCAATCATTTCACTTTCAACCATGATGGTTGACAAACCACAATCATTAATTACTTTTTCGATTGCTTTAAAATATGACATCATTACGTGAAAAGCTCCCAAGTGTATGAATAATTTTTGGAATGTGTTACTTTCTGTAGCTTGAATTTGTAATGCAATCTTTGCAATAGCTAAATCGTAAGTTACTTGCATGTATTTTTGATTTAGCTCTTGCAAGGCTGCCATGCATTGCTGCATAGTTGCCAAAACTACTGCATTGCTTGTCGGTGAGTGATTAATCGGAGTTAAATATGTAATTAATTTTTGTGGAGTGTTATCAATCACTATTTTGTTGTTAAAACCCGTCCACATAGGGGTATTTAATAATCCCAAAGCATGACTTAACATCCAAACTCTGTCAATTTTATAGTAAAGACTTTTATGCAAGATTATGTTAACCTCTTCTTCGCTTTCAGCTTAAAAGTTACTAACTTTTTTGAGTTTTTTAGCACACTGAGGTAACTCGAAGTCGATTGCCTCAAAAGATCGTCGTCTAGGCCTGTCACGTTTACTAACTTCAGTATCTTCTTTTTCTGCTTCCTCTTCTATGTTAGGGTCTTTGGGGTCAATATTTTGGTACATTATTCCCACAGTATCCGGAAGAGTGTCTTTCCCAGTCTTGGTATTAACAAATCGGTCATAATTGTCAAATGCCACACCTGCCACAAAATTTTCTTCTTTATTAATTACCTCTGGACATATTTCGGTACGTGAAACCGATGAAAATGTGGCTTCTGTTTCTAACTCCTCGACAGCGCTATAACTTATACAATGACCATAACGATTTATTATATCGATCACTTTTCGACTGCTTGTAAGACTTTTTAAGGCCATGTCTAAGCAGATGTGTTTAGATGTCTTAAGGTTACCGTTGTGAGTAATGTATATAATATCCTGTGACAGAGACTGTACATGACGTTGAAAACTGTCGCAATTCCGTCGTTTACGTTTGTAACATCCGAGAATTGATGGAAAAAATTCCGAAATCATAGGTGATTTTGAACACTCACCTTTTATCAACCGCTGACTGGCTAAATTATCAGGCAATTTATTTTTTTATGCCCATAATTTCCTCTCGTAAAATGGCAGCAGCTTCTCGTAAAATATCTTGATCTTTTAAGTGCGCACATAATGATTCATCAATAGTTGAAATACCTAACAACTTTTTTTTTGTTAGATGTCAAAATTTGAATTTTACCATTAAATTTCTTGCGAAGCTTTTCTTCCAAATAGGATGCGATACATATTGATGCTGAGTCTGAGCTTTCACTTAATTCTTTAAACATTTCAAGATACTCTTTATGCAAATAACTCAGAAAATAACAACGTCCTCGATTTATAACATTCTCTTCAATTAAATTACATATTTCTTTATAAACAGTTTCATGTACTTCTCGGGAGATGTGCCATGAAGTACGAACTGGACTTTTCACGAGTGATCTTTTTTGATTCCTAAAATTTTGCCGGCAACTGTCATGGTGGTATACTTGACGAGAGAGAACACTTTGTATTTTAGTTAGAGTTTCATTGTAAATTTCAGTATCTGCCTTAAAGTTTAACAGGACACTCTTTTCAAATTGATCCTTTTCTGAAGCCTGTAATGGGTCAATTTTACCATGAAATTGTTCCTTTTTTTTTGTTACAAAAAAAACACAAATTTGAATTTGAACTTGCAGAAGCTACAGTATCGGAAGTTTCAACAGTCGATGATTGTGCTAAATTTTCAGATGGTCCTTCCTCCAACGGCAGTTCAGCGTCGATTTCTTTTTCCGCTTCTTTTGTTTCAGGAAGGTTTCCATCTTTTTCAAGTGAATCGTGTACAAGTGTATCAACAATTATTGAGCTCTCAGCTGATGTAGATGGCTGTTCAACGGCAGGCAAAGATTTTCTGGACTGTGATGAAGTCTTTTTTTCAAAAAACTTTTTTACATTTTGATATAGTCTCTTCTGAAAACAGTAATCATTTTTCATTTCTTACCGAGTTACAAAAGACACACTTCTGTTCTGGTTTTTCACTCGACATAATCACGGATAGATTAAATAATAATAATTGTATCAATAAAACAAAACAAAGCAACACTATGTATTATATTCAATAAATTCACGAAACACGCAGTAACTGTTAGAAGGCTCAGAGATATACTGAAAACATCTGGCAAAAACCGTTAGAGTGGGGATGAACCTTGGCCCTCTCAGGTATAAAACCTGAATTTTTCGAGTGCGAGTAACTACACAACGAAATAATTCTATATTCTGATCGAGAAATACAACGGGTGACAAATACTTAGTATAGGACCACAACGTGAACATACGGCAAAATTTAATCAAATAAATTTTATGTAAATTATTCAGTGTAACTAGACAGACAGACAGTCCGCTTTAATAAAACTGTGATTTGTGAACTGTGAACTAAATAACAACATAAATCACGTTTTTGACTAACCGAATGCCTACGAGTAGCTCCCGAAGAGCTTTAGTTACGAAAAGAAGTGGCCGTTTAACTACGATCAATTTATCAGTAGCGTAACTGCCGTAAATATTGCTTCTTATCTTGTTTTATATTTATTATTTACTTTATATTTACTTTATATTTATTTTTATAAATTGTCTGTAAAGTGTTTGTTTGGTGTTTGAGTGGTTATTAACAATTTATTTATATCGTTTGTATGTTATCTTTGGTAAGTGGATATTTTCAATCACTTCTTTGTGAATTATAAAATTTTTGATTTAATGCTGGCAGTCAACAAAACGATAGTGTTTCATACGGATTTTCTCTGGGTGTAAAATATTGTGTTAAACTACCGTTCGATTGTTTAAACTTTACTTACAACATTACGAATTAATTTATATTATACAATGTATCTTTACATTGCAAATATTTATTTCAGAATGACTTTTTATCGCTATGGAATTTCCTTATAACATCTCTTCAAATGTTATGGTCAATACGCGGCATTCCTGGAAAGATCTGCTACAGGCATAATCTCTCTCGATGCCGTGAGTCATTCGTATAGACAGTTTCAAAGAAATTTAGATGGCTCTGGAATTGGCATTTTTAATTATGAACAATAAGAGGTTATTCATTTGCAAAATTAGGGCATAGTTACATTGGTCGTACGATAAGCAATTTGATCTAACTAAATAGAAGTGAATGTTTTGTGTTAATTAATAAAGTATTGTAAATGTTTTAAAAAATGAGAGGTTTTCGTCCATATTACCGACAATAGAACCGGGTTCGGTAATAATTTTAGATAATGCTCCCTACCATAGTCGACAGGTAGAAAAGCTTCCAACAACAAGCTGGCGCAAAGGACAAATCATTGATTGGCTGGATACGAAACTAATCGCTTATGACAGATCAATGATTAAACCTGAGTTGTTAAATGTTGCACAACATAAACATAAATATGTTGTTGACGAAATGGCTCTTAGTCACGGAGTTCTTGTTCATCGATTACCATCATATCATTGCGGGTATCCATATCAATTGAATCCAATTGAATTGAATTGAATGTCGCAATACTAGATTTAAATTATGTGATGTTAAAGTATTATTCGATGAAGCTATACGTAATGTTACCGCAGACAACTGGCGAAAGTGCATCGGTCACGTGGAGAAAATAGAAAATAAGATGTGGGATGTAGATAGACAGGTAGATGTAATTATGGAACCGATTATAGTCCAACTTGATGACGAGAGCGATGATTCGGATAATTCTGATTTTGAGTAAGAGTAAGTTTTGTAATTTGAGCCATCTCTTATGTACATTCCAAGTGTGTTTCACAATTAATTTGCCACAATTAATTGTGACAAACAAAGTTTGGCACGATTTAAATATTAAAAACACTCGACAAGCGTAGTAGCCAGTCACTGCCTGCCCTACCATTATGGCTGAGTTTTTTTATACTCAGAATGTGTGTTTTATTTATCCATATATAAATAAACCTTCAGGCATTGTCTTTTTCAAGACAATGCCCAAAATAGAGCGTATCGGCAAACATTCGCAATATTGTGCAATATTGCGCAATGTTTGAACACCAAATTAATAAACATGGAAAATGTACATAGTTGCTATTACGATATTTCCCTTGTTTCCCTTTATTTATTTTGTACCGAAGACGACACTAGCAAAACTGCATCTTTCACACGCAGAAAGAAGAAGAAAATATGTGAAATTTAGATATACAGGCAGATGTCATTATGGAACCCATTGTCGTTCAACTTGTTGCAGATATCAAAGACTCAGACATTTCTGATGTTGATTAAAAGTAAGTTATGTAAAATTGATTAATAATTCAGTTTGAAAAGTATTTTCGTAAGTTTTCACCAAGAACGTAAGATGAAATTTGATTGTGTTGTTGATATCTTTGGGAACACACACATGTATTATTTGATGACGCCGATTAATTTTATTGCGAATTTTATTTGGATTCTTTTATTTGAGCCCGAAAACGATATAACAGTAATTCATTTACTTGTATAAAAATGTACTATTTAATTTTAATACTAAATTTTAAAATTTTATTAGTCTATTTTAAAAATATTTTTGAGGTACTTACAAAATTAAATATTAATATTAATAAAATTGCTTTAAATATTTATCCAAAAACCTCGACGCCTATGATCTTCCTCACGTCCTTCCGTTCGACACCGTAACTGTCTATACTTCAAAAATACGTCACTCCGTAAGATTTCCAGAACGAAGTATAAGCTAGAATGAGTACAATAGTGATTCATAGAGAATAAAAGAAAGATAGCTATAGACAGTCTATGCATACTTCTGACCGGATAATAGCTAAGATTTTCTTGTCTACTGAAGTATGTCCACCATGAAGACGTCTGCCATGATTAATATAAGTTTTTAAGACCCTAATAAATGAAATATATTAATGGCAGATCTGGTCAATTACTTTGAAAATTTTATTTTTTTGAGCACTTTCAAAATTGTCTGCCGCAATGAAAACCGGCGATAATCGTCTGCCATTGTTATTTTCCGATAATAATATTAATATATTTTCAAATTTCAAAGCGGCAGACGTCGTCAAATACTTATAAAATTGGCCAAAAATCGATACCTGTCTTACCTGAGTGCCCGCCAAATCGGCCACCTGGAGCTTAGTGACTCTCCATCTCATGTACAGTAGGTATAGGGGTCTCACTGTACAAAAATCCAGGTATCGTCAAATACATATAGGTAGCCGCCCACTGACTCTTAGACTAAGAGTGGGTCAGGATATGTGCGGCACTCCAGCCTTCGAGGCATGTCGAGATTCTCAGATTGATTAAGTTCTCTGAAACCTCAAACCGAAACTTTTGTTTCCATCTGTTACGTAAAAGTTTATATGAGTCATATTAAACCGTAAATATGTTTATTCATTCTCGTAATTTCTAGGTCAAATCTACCTGAGACGGAAGGTCAATGGGGTCTACCCTCGACTAAAAGAAACCAGGTAGCTAGAATGCCGTCGGCGGTGACCCTTCGAATTTACCAAAATGCGATTGACTTTTCGAGACCAGACAATGAATTAGATTAAAGACAATAAATTAGAACTATATAAATATACTACAGTGGTGTACAGAAGTGGGATATTTAAATAAAAAAGCGGGACATTAAATAAAAAGAAGTGAAATATGACGACGATTTACGAGCTCATAGTTACGAATTTAAGAAGGCATCTTGAAGACAGAGAATTAGCTTCTACCGGAAAAAAGGCTGATTTAGTCCTACGACTGAAGAACGCTTTAAAAGAAGAAGGTTTGGATCCGGAAACTCATATATTTGAAGACAAACATGCTGCTGTCATCTCGTCGATAGCCAAGGTTTCTGGTGACATCGCATCATTAGAGAACAAAGTTTCTTCTGATGTAGCCAAAATTTCCTGTGATATCGCATCATTAGAGAACAAAGTCACTTCTGAGATGTCTGCCCTCGATGATAGAGTGTCTTCGTTAAAAAACCAAGTTGCTGCTGATATGTTGGCCTTCGAAGAAAAGATATGGAGAGAGATTGAAAAGAAGATGGAGGAAACCGGATTAACAGAGAGAAGAAACAATCCAATTACAGTAGAGATAAAAGAAGACGGGACGAAATGTAAGTTGGAAACACGGCCGAAATTTGAAGGAAGCGGAGGTTATGCTCATGTCAAAGTTCCAACTTTCGACGGAAAATCGTCATGGAACAACTACATAAAACAGTTCGAATCAGCTGCAAGAGCGAATGGATGGTCAGAAAAAGAAAAGGCTGTAAACCTGACTATAGCTCTTCGAGGAGATGCCTTAGATGTGCTCCAGACCATAGCCGTAGAGGAGACAGATGATTTCGAACAACTGAAGAAGAGGTTAAATATGCGATATGGCCACGAACACTTGGAGCATGTATATCAGTCGCAGCTCAAAAATCGAAGACAAAAGAAAGATGAGGCTCTTCAAGAATATGAAGTAGATATTGCCAGATTAGTGCGATACGACTATCCAACAGCTCCCGAAGACATTATGGAAAAGTTGGCCGTTCAAACGTTTATTGATGGTCTTCGTGATCATCAAATGCAAAGAACACTACGATTAGCTCGTCACAAGACGCTGGTTGATGTCTTATCCGCCGCCCTCGAATACGAGTCAGCTACGCAGGCCTCTGGCGGTTACAGTAAAATAAGGACTGTAAAAGAGGAAGGAGGTGAAGATAAACTTGACCAGCTCGTTAATATGATGAAAAGCATGACATACAAGAAAACAAAGACCATAAGATGCTGGAATCGTGGCGAAATAGGACACGTACGAAGTTCATGTAAGCATCCTAGGTACCACGCAAATCAAGAAACTCACCATCGGGAAAACTAGAACGGGTCGGCCTTAGGGGGGCAGCTTCGACCCAGAACTTTTCCAAAGACCCTCTCATACTAATAGCTTCTTTGAAATGTCGTAAAGATAGTGTATATGTAGATGGAGAAATAAATGGTAAAAAGCATACGTTGTTGGTGGATACCGGAGCGACAAGAACCATTATTCGCCCGACAGTTTTAAACAGCCGTAAGAAACTGTTACCAACGAGGTTGCGACTGCGGACCGCTACAGGTGAAAATGCCAACATTCACGGAGAAATCCAGATACAATTAGGAATTGGAGCAGAACAGTTCGTCCATACTGTTATAGTTGCTGAAATCGAAGAGGATGTTATATTAGGAATGGACGTAATGAATACGCATGGATTCCAATTGGATTTTAAGAATAAGGTAATCAAAGTTGGTAACGAGGAGGTATTTCTCCATCCACATGATGACAACATTATGCAAGCAGCCGTTAAAGAAGATACAGTCGTGCCTGCGAGAAGTGAAACGATCATAGTAGCGCGGCTACAGGGAATTGTGGACGAAGGAACACCTGTTATGATGGAGCCTTGGAATCATGACGACGAAGTTGGCCGTGGAATCATAATTGGAAAGGAATTGGTGACTTCGGCTAAAGAAAATCCTGTGAGACTTATTAATGTCAATGACTACCCAGTGACCATCAAGAAAGAGACAAAAGTAGGAACTTGTGTACCTGTGACATCCATAATCCGTCAGACGACAACGTCTGATAATTCCAACGATAAATTTGATCAAATGGTTGCAGTTGCTGGACAGTCTCTGAATCAGACTAAGAAAAGGAAATTAAGGGAATTTCTTCGGCAGTATCGTGATATTTTCGTACCGAAAGGAGGAAAGACGGGAAAAACTACCGTTGTTAAGCATAAAGTTGATACTGGTAATGCTAAGTCAATTCGTCAAACAGCTCAACGATTACCACATTCGAAAAGAGAGGAAGCTGAACCGATTGTTCAGGAAATGAAGAAAGACGGGGTGATAGAACCTTCTACGAGCCCATGGGTCTCTCCGGTGGTCCTGGTTAAGAAGAAAGACGGAACAACGAGGTTCTGTGTGGATTACCGTTTTCTGAACAACGTTACCAAGAAAGATAGTTATCCTCTGCCTCCTCGGATCGATGACACATTAGACACATTGGCTGGAAGTAAATTATTGTCTACTTTGGATTTGAAGTCTGGATACTGGCAGGTAGAAATGGACCCGGTAGATAAAGAAAAGACAACCTTCACCAAAGGATCTGAATTATGGCAATTCAACGTTATGCCATTTGGACTTTGTAACGCTATTGCGACATTTGAGAGGCTTATGGAAAATGTGTTGAGAGGGTTATCGTGGAAAACATGCCTAGTTTATCTAGATGACATAATCGTCTTGGGGGAGACATTTGAAGATCATTTGAGGAATTTAGAAAACGTTTTTAATCGACTTAAAGCTGCCCAATTGATGTTAAACCCCAAAAAGTGCCAGCTATTTCAAGATAAAGTTAATTATCTGGGTCATATAGTCAGTAAAGAAGGAGTGGCCGTGGATAAGGGAAAAATCGATTCCATTAAGGAATGGCCAAAACCAACTGACAAACACCAGGTGAGAAGTTTTCTGGGACTATGTACTTACTACCGGAGGTTTATTAAGAAGTTTGCAGATATCGCTAAACCATTAACGCGACTTACAGAGGAAGCAAGAGAATACCTCTGGGATGTAGACTGCCAGAATGCCTTTGAGACCTTAAAAAAGCATTTAATCACAGCACCAATTTTAGGGTATCCACTGCCAGAAGAAGAGTTCATCTTAGATACAGATGCAAGTAATGTGGGAATTGGAGGAGTGCTGTCTCAGATTCAAGGAGGACAGGAAAGAGTCCTTGGATATTTTAGTAAAGTTCTCTCAAAACCTGAGCGGAATTATTGCGTTACGAAAAAGAACTTCTGGCAGTAGTGAAATCAGTAGAGCACTTCTATTAATACCTCTATGGAAAGAAGTTTTTAATCCGAACCGACCATGCCGCCCTTAAGTGGTTGATGCAGTTTAATAATCCATAAGGTCAGATAGCCAGGTGGATCGAACGACTCCAAGAATATGATTTTAAGATTGAGCACCGGGCCGGGGTTAGCCACCGAAACGCTGATTCTCTTTCCAGAAGGCCATGCCCATCAGAGTGTTCCCACTGCAACAAAACGGAATCCAAGGAAGCAGCAGTGCTAAGAACGACGGTGGTCAACGACGACTGGACACCTACCAAGATCAGGGAAGAACAATAGAGAGATCGAGTTATACAGAAAATCCGAAATTGGAAAGAGGAAAACCGTCGACCACCTTGGCAAGAAATATCGAACCTAGGCTCAGTAGTTAAGACTATTGGGCCCAGTGGGACTCATTTATCATCGAAGATGGCTTGCTCAAACGAGTCCTGGAAAATGATGACGGTTCAGAAAAGAGAAGGCATTTAATGATTACAAAGAGCAGAATAGCCGAAGTATTTCGTCAGTTACACGACAGTCCATCAAGAGGGCATTTTGGTGTGAAGAAGACCCTTCAGCGAATTCGGGAACGGTTTTATTGGATGAACAGTTCCGACGATGTAAAAGACTGGTGTAAGAAATGTACTATTTGTGCTACGAGTAACGGGCCTTATCGAAAAAGGAGAGCTCCTATGAGACAATATAATGTTGGAAGCCCGTTTGAAAGAATAGCTTTGGACATTGCTGGGCCATTTCCAGAAAGTGATAATGGAGGCAAGTACATGCTGGTGTAAAAGAATAATAATGAGAGCGTTATATGAGGGTAATGGAAACGCTGTCACCAAATGAAATACACAATAGATCCTCAAGGGATGCTAACCCTGCGAGCGGCTGCAAGGAATACTGGTCACACTGGTCTGGAGGGCTGGCTCGTCTTCGTGGATTTACGAGAAGATAAGGGATTTCGGGATAGGGGTAAGGACTCCTAGGTCTCAGGTCCTGTGAAGAGTAGAGGTTATGGGCTTACTTTTGAAGCCGGAGATATGCATACGCAGAATCTCGAGTTCTCCTAGTCTCTAGTGAGTCGGACGGAAGGAACATTAAAAAAAAACCAAATTAGAGTCAACAATATATTGAATCTACCTGAAGTTACTAATACAATCGTTAACACGTTATTCTGCGCGTCGGGAGACGATGTAGCAAGATAATGAAGAGTTGACAGTTGTACTAATATAATTACACAGGTTAGTATAAAGAAATCTGTTACCTTATGTGTATATTAGGGCTTCAACCACGACACGTTCAGTCTTCTGGAACTCGGTCAGTTGAGGGTTGCGAACTTTCGAGCTGCCACAATAACCGGACTACACGCGAATTCTGCCAGAAGATACCCGGCCCCCGGAAAATCACCGACTGTCTCGTATTGTTCGCGTACGGGACGCTGTCGCGTCCCAGTCACGGTGGCCCGCTATTACTGACTGCCCATTACCAACTACTCATTACTAACTGCCCGGCGTCCGTCGTTTTTCCTTGTTTTATTGTGGTCGTACTTTCAACGCCGGTTCTAGTACCAAGGTCGTAGGTTCGCTGAGTTGCAGTTTTGGCGTTATGCGCCTATTTGGGTCACGGCTGTTGTTGTTAATAGTTTCGTGCTTTTTATACGTTTAAACAATTATCAAACAATGCCATAACTAGGTCAATTGTTATACTTTGTATAATTTAAATGTATAAGTTAACTGTATTAATTATCCCTTATTTAATTTGGAATATATAATAATTATCTCGAATAATTATTATCTTTTCTATGCTACTTATTGTTCCATTATCCCTTTATTCCAACTTCTCACTCACTTGCTACGCTTACATTACATTACTCCCTACGCAAAAAAAGAAAAGGGCCGAGGGGCCTTTTCCTTTTCCAACAATAAATTTATCTACTTACATATTATATTACTTATAATCTACTATATATATATTTTTTTTATAAGTCCCAATTTATATTTTATCATTTACTGTTTCTTATAGACTATTGTACCGTGGTCAGCGAATGTATCGTGCTGCCCCCGTATTGAACCTATGTGTATGACAAGTTGAGTTAATCTTGTATTAATCTTATTGAAACTTAACAAGTGAAAGAACTTTCCTAACTTATTACAATTGTTTGTGATTACATGTGTCCATTACGACAAGCGTATTCTAACTGTTCTATACGATTGTACTCGCGTTTTGCGTTCACTTTATCGCGTATCCCTGTGGGAATTATCCGCACTTCACTCGCGTCGTCTTGGCTGTTTTAATGTCCGTTTGCCAATTCCACGTGTCGAGTTAACTATATTGATGCGTTACTGCTGCTGTCTGCCTCCGTTGGTTTGTCCTTGCTGGGTGGTCGTCTCAGGTTGATACTGCTTTGCTTTGTCACATTATACTTCTGCTAAATTGGTATCTGGTATGTGTTTGCTGCATATGTACCCTGGCCTGTTCTGCATGAGTTGACTGACAGCGTTAGGTAAGGATGGGGCCATTAGTAATCTGTTTTTTTTTCAATTTTTCTTTTTGTTTGGCATCGTCGCAGTACTATGTCTAAGTATAACTTTTCTATTTCTCTTTGGTAGGATTGTTTGGTGTAAAGGAATTTTCTATTAATGTAGGTCATTAGGTCTACGTTTTGGGGTAGGAGTGGCATACTAGGATTTATTTTGTGTTTACTAGGAAATTTATTAGGGTTCGGCGGTGTTCAGTTTGCCATACTTCTGTGTTACATATTATAGCCCTTTTGTGTAGCATTAGAGCAAATATGTTTTTATCTTGTTCTACTATTACCAATTCCTCTAGTGATTGTTTATTAGTGATCTTTTCAACGTGCCTTCTGTAAAGTTGTGACAATTGACTTTCACAACTGTTGTCTTTGTATTGTTTTTCCAAGTTATTTCGCCTATTGTAGAGTCCAAGCAACAGCCGTTGATGAATGAGCATGTTACTCTTTCTCGTAGGTGGATTTCGTTGTCGTCTTCTCGTAGAGTTGTATCGATCGGTAGCAGTGTATATTTCAGCATTCTTCTGGTCCTGTCTTCTTGATGTAGCTGTCTAGTCCTCCATCGACTATGGACGTGTGGCTGTACATCAAACCGTGAAACATGAGCCTCTCCATCGTGATGAGTCTCTCTAGTGTCACAAATCGCACTGTTATTACTTCCCGAACGATCGCACTCCCGTAAGCAGACTTTAGTTCGCATTAGTACTTTTTACGCGTAATTCAAATGCACCTTAACCTATAAATACATGTATAGCTGCTTATTGCAGACAATTTTAGCGATAGCTTTACATAAATCTGACTTCTAAACTAACCTACAGTGTATTGCATATTAGTATGCCTATTGACTATAAATTGATAAATAAATTGATATCTAAACCAATAATAATATGTTAATAATTGGGACTTGTACTTTTTAAATATTTACAATTTAATATATCATCTTTCTGTTATATATACACCCTGTATATTATAGTCATATATTTTTAATTCTCAACTTGTCATCACTTATTGTATATAGTTACGTATGTGTAACGAATTTTCCTTATTTGAAAAATATTTTAATTACTATATTTACTCTTAATAAAGTGTCAGAAATTATTGTAATATTTCTCACTCTTTCCCAAATCTTTTTAAAATAATTCAAAGGTGAAATTTATTTTGATTTCTCGTCAAACACAATGACCTGTTTTCAGTGTTATGATATTTATATTTCAAGGCTATTAAATTACGTTTTGCTGAGGGCTGAATTTTTATATACTCGCATTGTTGATGAAATTTGATACTGACTGATATAATGAACTCTTGGTGTCTGTTATAAACTACAATATTTATTTTTTTAATTAATTGTTACGTTTTTTAAACTTGACCTTTATTAGTTGTTTATTTACCAGTGATCTGACTCAATCTTTATACTACTTTCTTAGTTGATAGGAATTAAAGTCTGTCAATCAGTTTTGACATAGCAATAAAGGATTGGCGTATGGTATCTTACCGATCCAGCTCTTACTAATCAACAGCAGCTTAGACCCCTATAAACTTTAAATTAATTTACTTATTTCTCTTTCTTAAAACTTGCTTTTAGTTATAATGTACTATTATGTTTTCAAAAAAAATTGTTTTCATTGAACTGTGCTAATATTTAACTATGAATGCTTATAATACCTGTGTTTTGTCTTTCGTTCCTTGTTGTTACATGGCTGATTTTCTTACCTCTCAACATTGTGTATTCCTATGGGGCGCGTGACGATCATATTCTAACCCGTCCTCACATTGGTACTGAATTGCAAAACCTACTCTTTCTGCAGTTATTTGCTTTCCATATTTTCTTATTATGGGAGCTAGCCTCCTCCGTGCTAGTGCGGTATGTCGGTAAAGGATTGTGTCACATGCACAATAATTTCTTACGGGGGGTGAACAGGGCTTAGAGATAGTAAACAATATGTTAGGAGATGATGTGGGGTGTTTGCAGACATTATCGAATGCACATCGGAACATTAATACGTTCCAACAAGGCAAATACGATTCTATCCTCTCGATGATGTACGGAAATTGCTGGTAGGATATGGGAAATTTTGTTGTCGCGTCTGAGAGTCTAAACCCGACGTCTACTTCGTCGTACCACGTGTTTCGGCGTTTCTCTGCCTTTTTTAGACGCCATTCTAGCGCTCTGACTCGGCGTTTTTCCCTCCTTCTTTCTGTGTTTATTGGGAGTTCGGGGGGTGGTCTCCATGCAAGCGTCCTTGCGCTGGGTACCTTGCCCAATTTTTCTTTTTGGATTCGCAGGTCTATTTCCTGGAAATTCCTCTCTGCACATTTGCACAATACGCTAAAAGCTGGCATTGTACAACTTGAACAGCTTCCGTTAACTACTTCTGTTACCATAGGAAACCAGTATGTGGTATTTACCAATCTGTTGGTAACACCACCAATAATGTGTTTGCCTCGGCAAACATTAAATTCTTGTTTTATTTCGGTGATTGTATCGGGGTCGGTGATTACATCTCCGCTGAAAATGTCGTTCGCTAGTGCGTTTGACATAAGGGCTATTTCACAATAGCAGAAAACAGCTAGTGCTGTTTCTCTGAGTTGTGGGTCGATTACGAGGTCGTTAACTTTTGCAGTTGCTGACTCTGTGTCTAAGACGTCGCCATGAAACTTGAAGTTTTGGTCGCCTTCCATTTCAGTGTTTTTTTTTTTTTAACACTTCCGTTCCTAGAATGATTATATTTGCTATATGGGTGGTAGTGGAGACAAAGTTTATTATAATGAACACGTCAGATGAGCAAGATGATAAGCTGAGTATGTTACGTTAGTAATAATATATACACATTTATACACATATATATATTTTTTTTTTTTTTTAACTTATACTTGTAATGGTATATTTTTAAATCGGATTTTTTTGACTTTATTGAGTTTCTTGTTAAAATTTTAGTATTATTCGAGCGACCGTCTCTTTTAATACCAAGCTTTCAACTTTTCTTATAGTTGTTTTGATATTTTTTTCCACTATTCATCTATTGCGTCGAAAAACATGTCTGTGTCCTCATCGTTCTGTGTTATTATTGCTGTCTCATTCCTGTTTATTATTCTGTTGTACGTGTTCCATCCTTTATTTTTCGTTTTGTGGAATATGCCGCAACATTTTCTTTCGGGCATCTTGCCTAGTCTATTCTTTATTCGTTCTGATCTTTTTGGTTGGTTGGTGTCTCCCTGACTTCCTTTTCTTCTTCTCTGCGGTTTGTTAATTGGGGTTCCTGGTTCCCACAATGGCAGTGTTGCCACCTTAGAAGGGTCAACCCTTTCTTCTTCCGTCTCTTCTTGTTCTTTTGAATTCTCATATTTATTCTTGTTCCTCTGTGGAGTATTCAATTTTCTCATTTTCGTAATATTTCCTTTAACCTATTGACGTACACTACTTGTCTATCTTTTTTCCTTTCCTGTACTTACTGCATACGTCACTGGTCCAACTTTTTCTATAATTTGAAATGGTATGGATAGTACCATTTTTTTTCTATAACTTCTTTGAAAGACCTGTCGTGCTACTTAAGTCTCTCAAATATACCTTGTCTCCATCTTCAAATTCTCTCAAATTCAAATTTTATATATTTATATTCTCCTGTGTTTTTCTATACACTATTTTCATTTTTCATCCATGTCCAAGTGCATGGGTTTCCTCTTTCTTATTCCCCTGTGTTTTCTTATACATTTTTTCCATTTTCATCCATGTCCTTGCATGGGTTTCCGATTGAGTGCTTGTGCCCCTGGCAGTCGTCGCATCTCTTCACATTTCACATATTTCCCAACATTTCTTCCTAATTCGCTCCAGAAATAATATTCTCTTATATTTCTGTACTATATTGAGTGCTAATGCCCCTGGCAGTCGTCGCATCTCTTCACATTTCACATATGTCCCAACATTTCTTCCTAATTCGTTCCA
>CAKJVB030000061.1:5975-79048 GCA_918026665.1 Diabrotica balteata | reverse complement strand
TTGACGCGCCCGATATTACGCTCCGAACGAAGTGAGGCGCGTAATAGAGGGCAAGTCAAGAAAAGTCGCTTCTTTGCCGAATAAAATATACTATTTTTTCTTCAAACGTAGCAATTTTCAACCATAAATAGTACAATTAATACGCTATTTTTACTCGAAATTAACTGTGACAACTATCAAAGTCGTCTAGATGTTAGAAATTAAAATAATTAAGTCGTCGGTGGGATTTGCGTCTCCCTGGTTACAGTTGTTTGACAGTTGTTTGCAATTATTAAAGACAGCTTATTGTTGTTGCAACTGCAAGCGCAAATTTAGTGCGAAAATGGAAAACCTAAACAAAATTGAGTCCGCGGCTAATGATGCAGTAGCATGTTTGGGGCCCTCCAAGTCCGGAATAAAGTATCGGTTAGCGTAAAAGCACTTCCAAGAGTGGCGCGATACAAGAGGAGTACGGCAAGTTACCGAAAATGTTTCACTGGCATATTTTAATATAATGGAAAATGAAAATAAATGGAAATCTTCTACAATGTGGCCACGATACTCTATGATAAAATCCGAGTTAGTTATTAGAAAAAATGTGGATATAAGAAAATTTTTAAAGTTACGAGCCTTTCTGAAAAAAACAAGCGAAGGATATACTGCAAAGAAGTCTAAAGATTTCACTAAAGACGAGTTTGATAAATTTTTGTTTGAAGCGCCAGATAAGTTGTATTTAGGATTAAAGGTAAAAAAAATATATTGCAAAGCATGTAGTATATACTCTACTAAATTATAAAAATATTTCAGATTGTTTTGTTAATTGGGGTTACCGGCGCCTGTCGATGGGAAGAAATGGTAAAAATGAAGACTGTGGACATTGAGGATAAAGAAAATGTAATAATTATCAAAATCCCAGACAGCAAAACACGACAATTTAGATCTTTTACGATAATTGATCAAAACTACATTAAACTGTATAAAAAGTATGCATCACCGCGGCCTGAAAATTTCACAGAAAACCGATTTTTTATCAAGTACCAAAATGGAAAGTGTTACCAAAGCGTCATGGGAATACATTCGATCAGCGCAGTAGGCCAAAAAGTAGCTAGTTATTTAAATTTAAACGATGTAAGCGCATACACGGGTCACTCTTTACGACGAATGTCAGCAACACTTTTAATTGATGGAGGCGGAAATCTAGAATGCCTCAAACGACATGGGGGCTAGAAATCAAGCACGGTTGCCGAAGGATATATAGAAGATTCAATAAGAAATAATAACGATAATGCTCAAAAAATTTTAAACCCTCATGATTCGCCAACATCGGGAATGATTGCTGAAAGTTGTTCTCGAGCATCAGTATCATCAACAATTACCAATGCGTATCAAGAGTTGGGAACAATTTTGTACGGTTTCAATTTTGAAAATGCCTCATTAACTAATTGTACTTTTAATATTACTATAAATAAAAATGATGTTTAATTGTTGTTAATGACATTTGTATTGTTGCTTTGTGACATGTTTCATTTTGTTGCCATTACAACATTTTTCCCTCCGCTGTAAAGAAATGGGAAAAAAACTGCTGCCGGCGGAGACATCAAACTTTGACAGGATCAAGTTAGATAAGTAATGTCATCATTATTTGACGTTTGAAGAAAAACAATATTATTGACACAACGAAAAAATTAGAATTTATAGGTTTCTTCTTTGATTTCGGTTTCCCATTCTGCCCCGGTACCCCGTTCTACCCCGGGTTCCCCTACATATATTATTGTTCCCTTTTACACTCAGCTTCTAAGGTTAAACCATTTTTTACAATCCACCCTTTTTTGAATAATTTATTTGTAAAGAAAATCAGCGAGTTAAGTAATTTTATCGGGATATAAATTTTAATTTAAACCAGATTGGAGACAAAAAGTCTATGAAATCCCTAAAATTTAATCTCGCTAAAACCAGTTAAGTAAGTAAGGGCGCAGCTTCTATAATAGAATTCGTCTGCTCTGGAAAGAGACTAATGGATAACTGTATACGTTGCGTTGTGAGAGACGGAATTTAGTTAGCACACATCCGGTAAATACAACTATTCAGTGAAATATTTCTTAATATATTTGGAATATGTATGGTCGTTCTTTTTAATAGTATTAAGGGAGATATCGTGGAAGCAGAGACAGACTGAATGGGCAATAGATGTCAAGAGTTATCTGAGTTATATATTATACAGAATGGTCAAAATTATAAATGAGGCTATGAGCGCAATAGTACACTAACTGGGGTTACTTCAGGATGAATGCCAGAATATAGGATTCTATTTTTGAATATGGGTTATTCCATTTCGCTTCCCAAATTTATGAATACATGAAAAATATGTATGGGTTAATTTAGCTCTTTACTGCATAAATTATTGCAAACATGAAATAAAAAATATTTTTATGTATTGTGATTTTTATTACCACATTGGCTGCCACAAGAATCACCGGCGATCCTAACTAACAGATTACAATTGTGCCATTAGGATCACCGGTGTTACAGTTTATTTCAAATCGAGTGATAAGTCCTTCCACGAAATAGTTAATCACGCAGACAATAGAATATCTATAATCAGACCCATGCAGTGGCTTTGCAATATTAAACAAATTAAATTATTGAAATCGCACTAATTACAAAATTATTACTCACTTAAAATTTGGTAAAAGTTAATTTCTAATTAAGTATCAGTAACTTTAAAACCTTAATTATAAAGTCATTATTAATGACTCCTTAACGATTCGTTAAGGACATACAAAGAACTGATTATTTCTCGTCAAAGAATTATTTCCGAGAATTTCTAGTCACTGGATTTCAAACAAGTTCGTTATTTAGTCTTATTATGTTGTTGAGTCTCAACAAAAAAGGTGCTACCACGCGTATTAAAGTAAACAGATCAGATTGACACCAGAATCCAAAGGAATAGTTTACAATGTATTTAAATATATGCAAATACTATTTCCTGAAGATAATCGAACCAGTATTAAACAACGTTTGACTGAAGCTACTTAAGTATTTTTACGTACAGTAGAAAGAATCATTCAACAAGCGAGTATCCGTGCGAGAAGCACAATTCGCTAAGGATTTCTGCTTAGTTGTAAAAGACATGTCGTGGAATGCAAATTTTAGATTCCCTATGTCTCTTTTAATATCTTTTATCAACGTCTGTTTGCCTTGCAATTTTTAGAAGGCTTAGATTATAAGGCAGAAATCTGAATTGTGTTTCTAAACTATTTTACGATTGCTTTCTTTTTTATTTTGATTTTTATCAATTTTGATTATATGTTGTCTATTATCTCGTAACAGTCCTTGCCTTATTTAGAGATTCTCATAGTTTTTACATCAAATGCTTTTTATTATAGTAGGGATCGTTTAATTGTTCTTTGAAAATCGCACGATATAGCATCAGATACTATTCTGATAAGAAAAGTAACGGATTTCATCTATGAAATAAAAACACGCCTACATAGGCATTGAAAAAACTCAAAAATGGTAAATATATCCTATTAAACACAGATCTTAGATCTAAGCCAAGAAGAAGATAACAAAAACTTAATATATCCATTTTCCTACAGTAAATAAAGAAAGTCAACATTACGTGATTAACAAAAAGGGTCGAATGACAAGCTCGACAAAAAACTGCATTAGGTGTAAAACACTAAACGCATTGACACTAAAACAAGGATTGCGCCTGGAAAATTACACGACCATTTCATTTAAACTCGTCCACCTGCCTCGGTAAAAAAATAAAAACATCCCTGACGCCATTGTTAAGATTTGTTGACAAATTGCCTGCGCTTCATGGTAATATTCATCAGTGGAAATATGTACCTGCCCATTCAACGTGGATGGTTTTACGTAACGCAGTGATATATGTTTGAAAAGTTGTAAATCTTTTTAAATTGGTTTTGCTTTTTGGAAAAATCGGTAAAAATCAAAAATTACTTTTACAAAATGTGATCTATTGGATTGTTTCGTATTAATATGGGCATAAATATTGCAGCTGTTGTAGTTAGTGTACATGTTCATGCATGTGCACAAAAATCACAAATAAAAAAGAGAAACTCATTTGTTTTAAACATTAAAGTAGGGCCTAATTCAAATCACGTGGCTAAAAATGCTAAGAAAAGATTAGAGTTCTGGCGTTGTATCATAAATATAATTATTATAAGTTTCATATTTTTCTTCTGGGCTAGATTTACAACTTGGGGTGAGTTTTTGCTGCATCTACTATAGTCCTTTATCTTCTATGATCTGGCTCTTCCATTTCTCAGGGTTGGACCCCAATCCTAAATAAATCGGCTTACCGTCATCCTTCCAACTTTTTCTAAGAGCCCTTCTGATCTTCTAATGTTTGATCTCTCAAAAAACACTGTCTTTAGCACCATGTCTTCCTCTAATCTTACCAAAAGACTTGTCCATCTTATCTGGTTAGCTTCTATATGTCTAACTATGTTTTCAGTAACTTCAAGCTCTCACTCCTTCTTTTTAAAATGGCACTTTCCGTCGCAATGCAAATGCAAAATTGTAGAATAGACAGCAGACATATTAACTTAATAAAAGAAACTATGAACCAGGCTACAGCTACATACTACCTAAATGATGAACACACGAACCCTGTACCATTAAACAGGGGAGTCAAACAGGGAGATACTTTTTCACCCAAACTGTTCTCCTTAGTTTTGGAGGACGTTTTTAAAAACCTAAATTGGAAATATAGGGGAATAAACATCAATGGCCCGCTACCTCAATAATCTACGATTTTCAGATGACATAATCCTGATAGCTACTGACCTACAAGAAATGCAAACCATGCTTTTAGGACTACATACCGAATCTTCTAAAATAGGACTAAAAATGAATTTAAACAAAACAAAAGTCATGCACTCCGAATACACCGTGACAATAATAAACGATAAAGTCATAGAAAAAGTTAAAGAATATATATACTTAGGACAAAAAATAATACTAAATAGGGAAATTCAAACTGAAGAAATAAAAAGAAGAAGAAAGTTAGCTTGGGCAGCATTCGGCAAACTGAACTATATACTCAGAAGTCAACAAATTCAATTACATATTAGATCTAAAGTTTTTGATGCATGCATTATTTCGATATAAACTTATGCGGCACAAACATGGACAATCACAAAAAAGAAAATGAATATACTTGAGTCACTCAACACGCGATGGAAAGAGCAATGCTAGGTATATCACTTAAGGACAAGAAAACAAACACATGGATAAGACAGAAAACCACAGTCACCGATGTGGTTCAAAAATCATTAAAGTTGTAATGGGAATACGCTGGACATGTAGCTAGGAGCGATCTAAACAAATGGCACAGATCAATTTTAACCTGGAGACCATACCAACACAAAAGACCCAGAGGCAGACCTCCTATGAGATGGACAGATGATCTGAAAAGGACTGCCGGGAAAAATTGGCTACAAGTAGCGTACAATAAAAAACAATGGAAAGGAAGACTTGAAGAGGCTTATGTTCAGATGTGGACGTGAACGGCTAGACGAAGAAGAAGAAGAAGTTTCTGCTATTATCTTAAGAATACCATATCCTACAGGATATAGTTCAGGATCAGCATTGTTTATTTTGACAGAATTTGTTTTAAGAACATGCTAAAATAAATTAGTTTTTTTATTTTAATGAAAATTGGGCCTCAAAGAGTCAAAGGCCAAGAATCATCTGAGCAGCTTCCTTTCAACATACATCAGCTTATTTATTTTCCGCTGATATAGAGTCCATGTTTGACTTCCATATGTCACAACTAGGCGAATAATTGACATGTACAGTGTTAATTTAAATTTTCTTTTTAGCAGCTTAGATCTTAATAATGATGATAGGGAATATAATGTTCTGCTCAAATATGTCCTGCTTAATAAATGTCAATTATGCCAAAAATTGGCTCATGTTGTTTCTGAAAACGACCGATTCAAATATGCATTTGTTACATAATTTTTTAACCCACTGTATATTTATTTGATTATCAAAATAATTTTTCCAGTTAACAGAAAACACAGAATTACTGTGACAGATACTCTGAAAAGAAATTGCATAAATCATCATGAATAATAGTTAGCATTTATCCCCCACATTTTTCGTCGAATTTCAATAAGCTTTATTTATTCACCTTCCGCTTAGTTTTACTACCTTAGCCGCAAAAGAAAATGAGTAATTACCTTTCACATTCCGAAGATCGTGCCATTAGTTATAGAACAAGGGAGTAACTTTTTCTTGTCTGCAACACCACTCACAGTTCGTGATCGCCAAATCGTCAATCATTTGGCCTTAATTTTCTAATTGCTTATCATTCAAGTGTTTCCAGAATTTTATGGTTCCCTTAATTTTAGTTAAAGGTAACTAATTACTATTATAATTTATTATTTACATAAGAAAAATTAAATATGGAACTTCGCTAGTAACCAAGGAGGGGATTTCACTAGGTAGGCAATGGGGTTTAATCAAACAGTGGTTGCAAATTTTTTTAGTAATCTTAAAGAGATTTATGAAAAATATAGTCATACACTTTATAGAGCCCGAAAAATAAGAAAAACAATATAAAATACTGTTAGTAGAAGAAAATCCTGATTCAAGGAGAGCCACCATCAATTAACATCGAAGAAACTAAAAAAGCTGTTGTTGAAAAATGGACGTGCTCCAGGTCCAAAGGTGATATATGCAGAGTTAATAAAAAATGAAACCAACAATCTATTCGAGATACTAACAGAAGTTTTCAATAGACACTTGCACGGAGAACCAGTGCCACAAAGTTGGAAAGAAGGATGGACTACATCTATCCATAAAAAAGGAAATAAGGAAGATTGCAATAACTATCAGGATATAACCGTTACGAGCACGCTTAGCAGATTATATGGGAGAATTGGGAATTCTTTTGAATCAGAAGAAAAAAACGGATTCAGAGCAGAACGATTTCCAATAGATAGTACTTTCTACTTATCCCAAATACTCGAGAAAAGAACACTGAGATTTCGAGAAGTGCATTTACTTTTAGTAGATTTAACAAAATCATGTGACTCCGTACCTGTTGTGACATTGTGGAAAGTATTGGAGAAAACCAGTATCAGCGTACCAAAGACAGGAAGAACTGATGAAGCCATAAAAGACAGAATAACCAAAAGGAAATGAGTTATAAGTGCATTGAATTCAGTACTATGGCAGAAAAATATAAGACCGGAAACGAAAAAAAGAGTATATAATACCAAATTGAAACCAGTAATCGTCTATGGCTCAGAAGTACGACAGTAATCACAAAAACTTAAAGGTAACCCATTGGCAGTTAAAATGGATTTTTGGAGGAGAGCAGCGGGAAAGTCTAGATTAGAACATGTAAGAAATGAGGACATAAGGAATTAAATAAATGTACAAAGATCAATTATAGAAGACATCGAAAAACAACAACTAACATAGTACGGACATTTTAGACGTATGGGGGAAGAAAGACAAAAAAAAATATTAGAATGGGTACTATCAGAGAAAAGAAAACGAGGTTGACCACCAACAACATGAATGCAAGGAATTTTAAAAGCAATGTCAGCAAGAAATCTATCTGAAAAAGACTGGCAGATTAGACAGGCTTAGCGAACGGGAATCCAAAGTCGGATTCCGCTATGAACGAAATATATATGAAAAATATGCATTAACACCTAGTCAGGTATACAATGTTGACGAAACAGCACTAACAACTGTGCAAGATACAGGAAAAGTAATAGCCAAAAAGGGACGAAACCAAGTAGGCCATATAGTTTTAAATTAAAGAGGCACTTTGGTAACCATGTGCAATGCAATAAACGCTACAGGTAATTCTATTCCACCTTTTTTAGTGTTCCTTGGGAAATTTTTTGAAGATTATATGGTTAAAGACAGCTCCCAGGCTCCCAGGGGTGTGCTATACCATCTGGATGGATAACAGCAGAATTTTTTGAACAGTGGATAATACATTTTGTCAAACATACTAAACCTACCAAGAAATCTTTCATTTTACTAATCATGGACAACCATGAGAGCCATGTTTCTTTATCATCTATTAAATTTGCCGCCATATAATAGTTATAATCTTCAGCCACTAGATAAAGCTGTATCTGATCCTCTGAAGAAATATTACTCACATGGTTGTCAAAATTAGTTATTGAAAAAGCCTGGAAAGAGAATAACAATTTAAGATATAGCAGAGATTTTAAGTGACGCTTATCCACTTGCTTTCTGTCAGAAAAATGTGGTATCAACTTTTAAAGCTATTGGGGTATTTTTATTTAATTTCATAGGGTTGCTTCGGGTTTTTTTTGATGGATCTTCTTTAACTGATTTCGTCATACTTGATTCAACTTGAGTTGTATAGTCTTCTACTCCTTGTGTGTTGAGAATTGCATCATTCTCGGGTGCTATCAAGGTTGCGTTCACGATTTCAGGTATGTTTACAATTTCAGTATCATCTATTATTACAGGTATATCATTTATCTTGAAAATTACTTCACTTGTCTTTAAAACTTTTGCTTTTTGTTCTAAAACATTTTCTTGTTTGTGGTTTGGTGAAATTTCTACTGACGACTTTTCTGCATATACTGAAAAGATTTATTTCAATATTTAGTAATCATCAGATTGAGTTTTACAATTATTTCGACATAGCTTTTTAATTTTGTTATTGCCAACTATTTCACAAAATTGTTTATTAGAAATTGTTGTACTTGGAGCAACAAGTGTTGGCAAATCTTTGTGCTAATCCAGATTACCTTTAGACTTCGGATAACATTTGGATTTAACATATCTATATCAAGTTTGAAAAATAAGGCTGTTATCGAGCAAAAGTTTAGTTAAATCTTGCCCAAGTACTTTCGCTTAAAATAGCATCTTCAGGGGCATCTGAAATAGTTAACTTAGGAAATTAGTTAACTTCGATAAAAGACTCGAAGTTAATGGATGAAAAAAAGGTTTTTTGTGATTAATGTTTTAGACTTACTTCGTCAAATATGAGCTATCCAGCAAGCGTAGAATGTGAAAAACATGAGTAATCATATAAATTTGTACAAAACGCTACACTAAAACAAGGACAAACAGATTAAAATTACTTAAAAAATTCTACGCACTACATTATTTGTCAGTATCAGGAGGGAGAATGATCTAAGCGAAAACGATACTGACAAATCTTGGATTCTTGGATTCTTGGATAAAGAATCCAAGATTTTGGTGCATAATAAATCTCGTCTGCCCCTGCACCCGATTTACTGGACTGCAAAGCTAATTTTAATTCTCTTTTATAGGATGTTCTAAAATTGTTCATTTTTTTTTCTTACACACTCTTCATTCGCATCTTTGTTTACTTCTTGGAACTTTAAAACTAGAATGTCCATTGCCTGTTTTCGGGCGTTTCTGTCGTGACACGTTTTACCTTTTATTCGTTATAAGCATTCTTGCTTTTAATATAATTCAAAAAACTCTTAAATTCTCGCTTAATCAAGCCATGTCGATTTTCTATATTATGATCAAAGCAAGTGTGTATTTAAAAATGTATTTTTGCAGTATCGACAAATTGTAAACGGTCACACACGCTCAACAAATTGATGAGATCAACTCTGCAGTACTGCAGCAGACAGGCCAGCCTGTCTGCGGTCAAATTGTACGATTTCATTGGATGCACGCTCACACACGATCAAAATCCTTGTTAATTCGTCGAACTCGACGAAGTTGAACAACGCCGCTGTATCGTAAGTGGCCGGCTTTAGGCAAGCCCATCTTTCGTTTATCTAAGTAGTCAGATGGATATTTTGAGCGGTGTTGCCAATCTCATTCCTCTAGATGTTTCTCAAATAAGGTGTTAACCATAAAATATTTACAGGAAAAAGGGAAAAAACTACAAACCATTACGTTTATTTTTGTTATTAGTCTGTTGTAGTAGATTCATAAATACAATGAAAAATTAAAGATACGAAAAAGATATAACTCTCAAAAAGATCCTCAAATCGGATTATTACACGGCGATTGGCAACATTGACTTTGGGTGGCACTATAGACTATGGTGCGTCCTAAAAGAAGACAGATAGTTGAACGATATTTTATACAATGTCTATCACCGGGTATGGATTTATTTTTGTCCAAGTTTTATATTGGTCCACTATTTCAAACGCAGTTCAAACAGACATATATTAAATTGTATGATCCGTTTTAAATTCGTTCAATCTGTATATCTAGTGCTTTGTAATTTTCTAATCTCATCTCTTATTGTTCTCTTTGTAGTTTTTTTTTTTTCGTTGGAATTAATTAATTAAACTTTGATGGTACACAAGGCAAATATCGAACACAGTATTTAATTAAATCTTGCCCAAGTACTTTCGATCACAAGATCATCCTCAGGGGCATTTCGTCAATTGTGGCCTATCCAGCAATAACCGAATGTCATACATGTAAACTGGGACATAACAAATACACTAAAGACAAACAAACACTTTAAATTTAAATTGGAGAAGCTACATTTTTATATTATAGAAGCCGGAGACAGAATGGCTCCCAGCCTGGCGGAGGCGGAAATATTCATATTTGCCTTGTGTACCATCAAAGTTCATTTATTCGAACATTCAACCTTATATTGAATTAATTAATTATTAGTCATATACATGATAACAGTAACAGAGCTAATAACTGTGGATCTTGCGATGTGTGCTACTCAAAGATCAGGCTATTATTTAAACTACAATGAACGCAGTGATGCGAAAAATTGTACGAGGTACGAAGTTTCTTTTGCTTTGGAAATTCAAAAGAAGGATTTTCGTCGATCATATGCGTGAGCGATTTTCGTCTTGTTATGACTTCGTTCTTCTATTTTACTAAGCCCACAAAGAAGTAAAAGGATTTATATATCACGCACGGATTTAAAAGGGGATAAAAAGTTCTGTTACCATTATTTTCTAAAGGGATGTAAGGGATATATCGAAGGTTTAGTAGCTAATGTTGGATAGAAATACCTAATTTTCGAAAGTTACATTTTGCTCCTATTTGGATTTCTGTACCCTTTAGTGTTTTAAATGGAATAGAATTAGTTTAATTAAATTTATCTAGATTACTTAATGTGATGAAATGTAAATACATGTGTGAATTTACAGGCGGATATTTGACTAAATTAAGTGAGTGTAGTGCAGGGGTGGCCAACCTTTTTAAGTCGAGTGCCAATATGAGAACAAAAAAAATTTGGCGTGCCACTAAAATATTTCGACATACTAATATGGATACTATATATTAATAATATACGGTACAATATGTATTTCTTATGTAAATTCCACATTTTTCCGTTTAGTCAGATAGTGGAGGTTTAAAAAATAACGTACTAAGTAAAACATAACAACAAACTTACTTTATAGTTAATAAAAATAAAATAAAAACGTTAAACAAAAAAACTTAAATATTTTCTTATTATCTAAAATTCAATTATTAAACAGTTACTTATTTAATGTGGTATTTGAACTTGTATTTTTTTAATTAATTCATCTATATTGGGATTAATTTCGGAACTAGCCAACAGAATTAGATTTTTTAAATGCATGTCAGTTAATCGTGACCGATATTTTGATTTCATTATGTTCATAATAGAGAACATTTGCTCACAAACGTACGTTGAACCAAATCTACAACAATATCAGAGCTAACTCATGTAAATAAGGAAAATTGTTTGCTGGTACAAATTTCCAAAATTCAATATAATTGGGATCAGTAACAGTTGAAATAATTTCCCTATATTTGGTTTTTAGTATAGTGTGGTTCTGTAAATCAATAATTTCGATCTGTATTTCAGCTGAGTAACAATTGATATCTTGCAGAGAAATAGAAAAAGGACTTATGAAAAGGTCAACATTCATTGTGTCTTTTTGAAAACTTCAAACCGGGTATTGAATGAACCAGCAAATAGATATAAGGTTTTTAAATCTGTCATAATTTGGAGTTCTACTGACCTTGTTGGCTAATTCCTGCATTAATGTGAAATGTGTCAATCTCTGTTCTCCAAAATCGTTACAAAAAAGCATAAGTTTATTCACAAAAGAAGATATATGACCAACTAGAGTAGGAAAAATACAATTTTTTCCTGTAATCTTAAATTTAATAGATTTAAATGTCTCATAATATCAGTGAGAAAAGCTAAATCCCAAAGCCAATCTTTATCATTAAGTAACGAGCACTCACTGGGTAGTTCATTGTTTTCTTGCAAATATTTTAAGACGCACTTCTTCAAGTTCCAAAACCTTTCGAATGCATTTCCTTTGGAGAGCCAGCGCACACTGCAATGGAGAAGTAACTCTCCATCTTGCTCCGTTTCTTTCGCGAACAGTTCTCGAAATTGTCGTCGATTCAATGCCCGAGCTCGTATTTTGTTAATGCAGCGTGTTACAGGGTCAACAACAGATAACATGTTTAGGTCCTTGGCACAAAGAGCTTCCTGGTAAATAATACAATGGTACTTAAAAACTTTTCTTCCCAAATAGTTTTCCAGTAATGTAACAAACCCCTTTAGTCTACCAACCATGCAAGGAGCTCCATCTGTACAAACACTATCTGATTTTGACCATTCAACTTTGCTGACTTCGATTATGTTTTTAAGCTGTTGAAAAATGTCCTCTCCTGTTGTTGGGACTAGTTGGCGCAAATCCAGAAGCTCTTCGACATTTTAACTTTGGCTTAACTGCGCATTTTCTGTGTTATCACAACTTTCATCCAACGCTAAAGAAAAGAATTTGCAGGATTGTAATCCACTTATAATTTGGGAAACAACATCCTGGCCCATATCATCTATACGGCGCATGACTGTATTTCGGGATAATGCAATATTATCGACCATATTTTTGATCTTTACATCTCCCACATTTTTAGCAAATATTGCCAGACTAAGCAAAGAAGCATGACTTTTCTTGACTTGCCCTCTATTACGCGCCTCACTTCGTTTGGCGCATAATATCGGGCGCGTCAAGAAAAGTCATGCTTCTCCGCCTCATAAAGTAATATACTATTTTTATATTATATTTGGGTATCACATGCAGCAACTTTAACTTATTATATCGAAACGTTTTATTATGCAATTTGCAATTTGGTTATATCTTGCAATGAATTGTATATGTTATTATTTTTTAGTTTGTGATATTGACGATTTATGAAATTTTAGTAAATTTTAAATTGTTATTGTTATTTTTTTGACTTTTTGTAAGCATTGTCCGTTAAATTGTACACTTTTCAGTGACAATAAAGCATATTTCTATCTCTATATTTAATCTTCATATGTATCCACAAATGATTCCCAAAAAGTATTTGTTGTACTTTTTGATGTAAATTCTTATTATAATGAAGTATAGCTAGAATATTTTTATAATATAATATTGGTATTTGGTCTGTTAAAAAAGTTATAAATCGTACGTATCACATCAAATGTCGTCTTCTTGTTCAAGATATATTGGAAAATTACGACAATAATAGTCAAGACTATTGCTATAAAGTTGAGCGTCATAAAAGATTCCTCCAGTCGTTTCTCCCTGTTATTCTGAATCTCATGAGATAAAAGTAAGTTGCCAAGATTTACGATGTTTTAATGTTTGTTCATGAGTGAGCGTCTTATGGTTAATATAGCTACTAAGCATAAAATAGTGCAAAAGTAGATATTTGATTAATATATAAGGTGATATAAATGTTTATTTTATCACCATAAACAGTGTTTTTTAGTTTTGTAAAATAATTTGTGGAAAAGAAAAAGTACTTACCCAAAAAACTTCTATCTGAAATAAAAAATGACAACATTAGTTAATATGGTACATAACATATTTTAAACCCTTTTGGAAAAAATTTAAACTAAATACTAAATGTTAATGAGTGTTTATGTCGTAATAGACGTAGTTTTTCGAATCTGGTTTCTTGTTGCATTAAAATATAATAAACATTTTTTTTATAATTTTTACATAACTAAGGAACCATCGAACTAACTTGTGTATGTTGTTTTTTTTATTTTCTAAATACTGTGATCAGTGTTACCTTTTTAGAATAGAAACATACTTAAAATTTGAAGAAAAAACTCTTCGTTTTGTGTTTTTCTATTTTTGTGACATATACAGTGATAAGTGCTTTACCATCCGGCTTTTTAACGTAAGAGATAGAAAACACAGTTACCTTGTGAAATAAAAAGAGATAAAACTCGTAGAGGTGGGAAATAATCGATAGAAATCTATAATTTACATTACATTGCATTACCACCACCAACAGTCTCACACCTTTAGACGTTAGACGTGGCTATTTGACTTCAATCATAATTATACGGATAACCTCAAAAATATTTTATTTTAATAATTTCTGATGTTAGAATAAATACTTGAATAAATTAAGATATATTATAATAAAAAACATTCATTAGTAGCGATTTTAAATTATAAATCTTTAAATTTATTTAATAGTGAAAATAACTCAACTGAAATATTTGACTAAAATAAGGGTAGGTATGTTTTGTCCGAAAACAATTAATGTATGTGAAATTGGTAGAGTGGTTAGGGACGTTGTCTATTGACGAGAAAATTGGGGTTCAATTCACACCAAGGATAAAATTTTTGTTTTATCAATAAAAAAATAACAGAAAATATGATACATATTAGGTAACAAATTATCGAAAAACTTATTATTTACAATTTATTTTTATTCTAATGTTATAAAACGGAAATACAAAATAATTCAAATTCAATTCATACAGTCTTCAGTTGTTAATGCAAAATAATCCGGTGAAGACTGTTTATATTAAATCCATCACTAAATTCTCAATGTTAATATCAATTCCTTTGTACAGGTAATGATTTTCAAAACAATTGACAACATATTTTCGAAAGTACGACGACACTATTTTTTCAATAAGATATTTATGTTTAACTTTAAACACTTCAAATACTAGTAACGACTGACATAAATGTTTAGTGATTCAAAGCAAAACGATCTCTGCATAATTTCAAATTATTAAAAAAAGAAAAAAGAAAACCTCATGTAGGTTTTGAACTCTAATCATCTGCGTAGCAGAGTCGATTTTCTTACCACTAATCCACGAAGGATTGCTAATTATCCTGTGAAAAGAGTGTATGAAACTCCTCAAATCATAGTAGAAATTATTCTTGGTTAATACTTTAAAACTTTAGAATAAGTAATCACTATTAATTAAATTATTTTATTCACATTTTTGCTTTATTGTGGTCAATCAGTTTTTACTTTATCTAAATTAAAAAATGGAAATACGTCACACATACGACGTCAAACTGTCAAACATAATAAATATGACCGAGGTAATTTAGATCGAAGGTAACGTCTAAAGGTATGAGACTATCGATAGTCATAATGTAATGTAATGTAAATTATAGGTTTCTATTGATTATTTTCCACCTCTACGAGTTTCATCTCCTTTTATTTCACAAGGTAACTGTGTTTTCTATCTCTTACGTTAAAAAGCGGGTGATAAGGTACTCACCACTGTATATCCTGAAAAACCCTCAACTTTTTTTTCGATTTTATAAAGGGGAGTGGAAATCCTCAAAAACATCTGTGTCCAGGAAGCCACCTGACTGACTTAATTGCAGGATTTCTAAACCGAAACAAACCCTCCTCTTTGAACATTCTCTTAAACATTTCTTTCACTGTCACAAAATTTACATGTGTCTCTCTTTCAATTCTTCTTTTTCGCATTACATAATTTGGACGTGATCACGAACGGTTTGTTGGTTCTGGTGCGTCTGTATATATAAACATTTAGTAGTAATGGCGTGGTTAGAAGAAAATATTATAAAACGGCGAAATATCAGTAAAATAGCCAAACACATAGCTAAACATACATAAAAATTAAAAGAGTAACACCAGCTTTTAGAACAACTACCAACTTGGGCAAATATATTCAGAACAACAAGAGGAAAAAACCAATACACAGCGGTGTTTACAAACTAAAATGTAAGGACTGCCCAAGAACTTACATCGGTCAAACTAGTAGAACTTTTTTCAAACGTATAGCAGAACATAAAAGGGCTTTTAATGGAGAATGTAATCATCCTTTTAATGATGAATTTTAAATTCTTTACATTCAAAATAAAGGCCTTAAGCTATTCTTATTGGAATCTATGGAAATCAAGAATTTTAAAAAATACATAATTCTAAATGACCAACTTGAGACAAGCAAAAATTCGGTTAATGACTATAAAGTGTAAACACATACCAAACATAGATCACATGAGAAAGATACTCTGACGAAACTGCTGTAGTGATAACATTTTAAAATAAATTTTGTGAAAGTGTTAAAAACAAAAGTTTTTAGTGTTTTATTTTTAGAATAGATAGTCTACTTTCAGCATATCTACTCATAGCAAGGTGATGGATAGGTATTTTTTATTATAAATTATTATCTATTATTATGTCTAGAATTATCAATAGTTAGTTCATATCTCTTATATTAAACAACATTGAGAACACCTTTGAATAACTGTTCTGATGAGACCTATTAGGTCGAAATACGTATTAACAGATACATAGGCGCTGTTTGCGTGAAATCAAATATTTACTGTCTTTTTTCATAATTTTATAATAAATCTACATTTCTTATTACCCCCTCTGTGGCTCAGTGGTAAGAGCGCCTACCTTTAAACCTAAAGGTCGTGAGTTCGAATCTCACCTGGGTGGAAATTTTCGTTTATTAAAAAAATTAATAAATGAAAATAATTTCTATCCTTGTATGATCGGTACTCACCGGAGGGACCGCAGACGTTCGGATACAATTAGCGTCTCTTAGCAAAGACAATGACGTCGACTTTGCTTAGTATCAAGACAATTACTCTACACACACAAAAAACACACACACACACACACACACACACACACACACACACACACACACACACACACTACATTAATAAACTTATCTTGATTGAGACTGGCTGAATGACAATTGTCCAAGCCAAAACACACAAAAAAAAATACATTTCTTATTGCTTTTTTTATAAAATAAGGTATCCTAGAAATGGTATAAATATGTACCACCAAATGTTTACAACTTTTTTCTTCTCCATAAATCTCAAAGACTATCACTATAGTGATTACTAGGTTTTGATAATTTTTTCTTCAAAACACAGTTATTACAAAAAATAAAATATTTGAAAGTCCCTTCTATTTTTGTTTTTGTTGTTCTGTTCTGTTTATAATGTTCATAAAGTAATCAAAAAATGCAGCATTTTAAATTTTTGAACATTTTTAAATGAAAATTAGCTTATTCGACTTTATTAAAAGAACAAAAAGGAATAATTAGGAAGTTAAATCTACTCTTTTTAATGCAAAAAACATTTTTCTATAAAATTAGGTATCCCAGAAATGGTATAAATATTTACCACCAAACTTTTTCTGGAAACGCGCAGTGGTACATATATGTACCAAATCCTCCCTAAATCTTAAAGACCATCACTATAATGATGCTGTGGTTATTAATTTTTGGTAAATTATTTTTTCCAAAACTTAGTTATTACAAAAAATACAATATTTGAAAGTCCCTTCTATTTTGCCTGACAAAGGGTTAAATCACTTTTTGTTTCTGTTTTAAATCACTTTTCTTTAACATTTTTAAATCCGCAAGCTTCTAGTGTATCACGACTAGCTCTGTGATTATTCTGTACGAGGAAAACTTGTTATTAATTAAATAATAATTTTATTAACTTACCACATCTGTAATTATGGTGATCTATAAACAATTTCGCTAATAAAATCGCGGAAAATAATACAGTTAACCTAAAAGCTTCGTAAAATTATTAAAATACATAACTTGATATCGCTTTGGGGGAATTTTAACCGCAGCACAAAAAAAAGACTCGTGTTCGCATTGCTGTGAAATTGTAGACCCCGGATTCCTCTGCTGTAGACATAAAAAATTCCCGAACGAGGTTTGTTAGTACGTTTAGTGCTTTACAGTAAAATATAATCTAAACAGAGATTGTTAAATGTTTTTGTTCTGTTTTTGTTGAGTAAAGGAATAACAACCAATAATTTTCGTTTGAAATTTCCAAGTGTGAACATTATCACAATAATGTGATAATGTTTTTTTTATTAAAGATTACTTCTTATTCTCGTCCTCTGTTCTTTATCGTGCTTTCTAAGGATATAGTGAAGGTATGGTACATTAGATTGACCATTGCTCCTCATTAATCTCGTCCATGTAGTCCAGGAAACGAAGGTTTCCACCTCAATTTTTTCGGACAAGATCGAGTTTAAGAACATTGTGACATGAAAATTTAAGAATAAATAGTGGATATTATAGTTTATTCGTCTTCCGGGTTTGGACCGTGTCATTTGTGAGTGACCCAAAAGTGGGTTTATCTCGACGTTTCGCTACAATTGTATGTAGCTTCTTCAGGAGAACAAAGAAAAAGAAAAAGAAAAAGAAGACAGGAAGATGGGTAGTTAGCAACGGTAACTCAGTTAGTCAACGCAACCAGAGGCGAATACTAACTACCAAGATGGGCATTTGGTCACAGTAACTCTACTCAACGCAGCCAGAGGTGAAAACCAAATGCCAGGACAGGGATTCCCGTCCAACAGTTCAGAACACTAACGCGTCGAGAGGCGGGGAGTGAATCCGACGATTACTCTGCTACCGCTCTATTTATAGTCGCGGTGACCTGTCGTGTCGGGACGTATTCGCACACTCCGTGGCGCGAACGTCAAGAAGCGCGCGCTGGCCAATCATGTGGCTGCATCGTGGTAGCGGGACCGGACGGCGGCTCTAGACTGAGATTCCAGATGGGAGACAAGTAGTATCCTTCCTCTCGATTGATATTATGTGGATTTTTTCGGATCTCTAGAGATTCGCGGATTTTCCTGGAATAAAAGAAGGGGCTCTTAGAAATAATATGGGTTTTTTCGAACAATATGGAATGACCGGTTTCTTGGTAGTATTCTGCAACTGCAGAATGGGAGAAAAGACCTGATCGAATGCATCTTTGATGCTCTTGAATCCGAGTTTTGACGGAACGACAGTTTCGCCAATATACACATGTCCACATGAACAAGAGTAGAATAGACACCACAGGAAGATAGGGGCGGTAATGGGTCCTTAGGAGAGGGTAGATATTGTGAGATTTTCTTGGGTGGTCGAAAAGTAGTCCTGATACCTTCTTTGCGAAGAATTTTGCCAATCCTCTCAGTGACACTTCGAATTTACGGAAGAAAAGTCACAGGAGTATTACCCGAAGATTCTGAATTTGTCGTCCTAGGGTGTAAAGGGGGATGTAGATGTCGGTGTGTAATATTTTGAATTGTAGACTTGGAGTAACCGTTGGCGACAAGGGTTTTTTGCAGATGGCCAAGTTCTTCTTTAAGGTTGTCAGGTTCAGAAATCGAAATGGCCCGATGGATGAGAGAATTGATCACAGAATTCTTTTGGGCAGGATGGTGGTGTGATGAAGCACGTAGGTAACGATTTGTGTGAGTCTTTTTTCTATAAACAGAGTGACCCAAACGGCCATTGGGCTTGGAGGTGACTAACACATCGAGAAAGGGAAGGGACCGATTATTTTCTACCTCCATTGTGAATTTTATACTCGGATGTTGTGAGTTAAGATGATCTAGGAAGGGAGAAAGGGTATGTTGACCATGGGGCCAGATGATAAATGTATCATCAACGTAGCGGAACCAGACTTTCGGTTTTAAGGTGTGTGATTCTAGGGCTAAAGACTCAAAGGCTTCCATGAAAATGTCAGCAATGACAGAGGAAAGGGGAGAACCCATTGGTGTTCCAGATATTTGTTTGTAGAAATTGCCTCTAAAAGAAAAATATGTTGAAAGGAGGCATTTTTTCCGCAAGATCTGCCAAAACCAAAGACTTGTTATCATTGGTCAAGTGATCTCGCAGAACAACTAGAGAGTCATGTATGGGGATATTGGTAAATAGAGATGATACATCGAAACTGACGAGAATGTCTTAGGGATCGACCGTGAGGGAGGAGATTAAGGTGATGAAATGTGTGGAATTTCGGACATAAGAAGAGGTACGACCAGTATAGGTCTTAAACTGATTCGACAAGTACTTTGCGAGTTTTTTCTTTTTCTTTTTCTTTGTTCTTCTGAAGAAGCTACATACAATTGTAGCGAAACGTCGAGATGAACCCACTTTTGGGTCACTCACGAATGACACGGTCCAAACCCGGAAGACGAATAAACTATAATTCTGACTCTGGCCGTGGAAGCCTACGATTTCAAATAGTGGATAGTCCAAGGATTAAAATCTGTACAATTCCAAGCCTATACTTTCGAGAAGAAAAGGTTCAAATAGTGAAATGGTATTATAGGAACCGTTCTTTTTTTTAACCTATTCTCTATCCTTCCATGGTTGGATATAGGTCCCCCATCCCCAGTTCTCTCCATCTTTCAATATCTTGAGCTGTTCTCTGCCATGTGGGACATCCTTGTTTCCTGATGTCATCTTTCCACCTCATCTGTGGTCTGCCCCTTGATCTCTTTGCATTGTATGGACGCCACTTTCCGATGGCATTGTTCCATCGTCCGTCTTGGAGACGTTTATTGTGTCCAGCCCATTTCCATTTCAGTTTTGCTGCTTGTTCTATCGCGTCTACTGTCTTTGTTCTGTTTCTGATCCACTGGTTATGTTTCTATCTTTAAGTAATATACCCAACATTTGTCTCTCCATCGCTCTTTGTGCCTTCCTTATCCTATCCAAATTGGCCTGCATAAATGTCTATATCTGTGCTCCGTAGGTGAGCATCGGTATTATACAGGATTTATATACCTTGCTTCGTAAGTATAGAGGGATTCTTTGATTTTTAGAACGTAAGTAAGTTTGCCGAACGTTGCCCATCCCATTCTTACTCGTCTCGATATTTCGGCTGTTTGATTTTCTCTGTTAGCTCTGATTGTTTGTCCTAGATAGATATACTCATTTACTCATTTACCTGTTCTATTTTTTTCTGTTTATAAGAACCATTCTATTGTAGAAATATTACAGTTATTTATTGCTTCTTCTTCTTCAAGTACCATGTCCTTTGGGAACGTTGGTTACTATCATAGCTATCTTAATTTTATTCACTTTTATTCAATATTAAAGACACCGTTGTCTCACTCAGTGGCACTTACAAAAATAGACTACTAAACCATCCAAATACACTTGCCCAAGACCTACTTAAGCGACCAAGGAGAGGAAGACTAAAACGACGTGATCCTCTAGACCTCTCTATACCTTTATATACATAAACGTATATATCATTTTTATAGCTACAACTGATACTACATATACCTACAACTTATAATTGTGTGTGTTGTTATAATTTTAACTATTGCTATTTTTTTTAATATGTTAGTAAAATGTTCTTTGTAAATTGTTATTTATATTTCAAATATTTATATATATTAGAAATTTATCTTAGGATTTCTGTCACTGGACAGCTCTCCCCTATGTTAATTACTTGATAAACATATTGATTATTGTTTTTTTATTTGTAGAAACAGATTTCAATAAATAAAGGATGAAAAAAAAATTTATTCACTGCCACCCTAAATAGCATGCTTGTCACCATATCAATCTTGCAAGTTCTTCAAGCATAAGGTTCTTCTTCGTCCTGGACTGCGTTTGCCTGCTATTTTTCCTTGTATGATATATATTATATACCTATATTTGGGACCTCTCCGACATGCCCGAAATATTCCAGCTTTCTCTGCTGATACTTTTTATGATCTCAAAAGTCTTGCTGAGATGTTCTAGTATTGTGGAGTTTCGAATCTTCTCCACCCAGGAAACTTTTAGAATTCTTCTATAGCACCACATTTTGAAAGCCTTAAGGCGATTTAGATCGATTTTACTCACAGTCCAGGACTCGATACCATAAAGTAAGACCGAGAATACGTACCAGCAAAGTAGACGGATCCTCAATGCCAATTTTAGGTCTCTTGGACCTTGGACATCCTTCTAATCTCAAATTACTTTTTCTAGTGCAAGATTTAAATAAGAGACGCGACAGTCCATCTCTCTGTCTCAGTCCATTTGTACAATGGAAGGGTCTTGAAAATTCGTTTTGGGTTCTGACTACAGTCTTTACGCCTGTGAGTGTAAGTTCCGGTATTTGAACAAGAAGAAGCGGCATTTGAAATTCCACCATAGTCTGTAGAAGTTTTTGTCTGTTTTAAATATTAATAATATTCCATAATTTAGCCGTTCACTGTATTTAAGTTACCAGGTCGCTGAAAATAGAGCCAAAATAAAGTACGAAACATCACGAAACAAATAGTCTGAAAACTCAAAGAAGGTCGTGGAAGTTATATCTTTAAATCAACATATAATAACAGTATTCTTTTACTACCACTTTAAGGTTTAACTTTAACTGTGAGCTATTCATCGATAACATTTATCTAAAGAGTCTATCTCAAAACTCCATTCTTAAATGCGAACTTATTTTCTAAACTGCAAGTACACGCCAAGTCATAAAAATATCTGAAAAATATTTTTATATCGCTTAAAGTATGCCTTTAAGAATTCTAAATTTGCTCCATATTGGAAACATGACTGTATGTGTACAAAGGTCAAAGTGAGATATGATCAAACGATATTAAATAACTTTACGTTAACAAGATCAAGTATGAAGTTGTAAACGAATGTAAACATTTTAAAACAAATAACAAGCGTTTGATGTAAGGTTTTTTGAATGCTTTTATTATTTTATATTTTATCGAATAAAAAAACAAAGTTCTTTAAAAAAACTTTGATGAAACTTGTTTTTGATGGAAGAAAATTTAATAAAAGTTTAAATTACCAAAAGTAAAAAATAATGTTAAAACTTAATTTCAGTGTTTGGGCATTTCTTTTTCATTTCTTTCAACAGGCGGACCGCGGTCCGAATGCGGACCGCGAAATGTTGAACTGCGGAACGAACTGCGGAATATTGAATGCTGAGTCAATTAAGTTCAAAATAAAACTTCTCGTTGCATGAGCGACCAAGAAAAATCCACAGAGGCAGCGTTACGTGTGTGCTGGATACTTAACAAACACCAAAAACTATGTTCTGATTCTGAGATAGTGAAGAAATGTATGCTGGCAGTGGTTAACTCAGTTTTTGAAGAAAAAAAAAGATGTTGCCTCAATAATTCAAAGCATCTCATTGTCAGCGCGAAGTAATACACGAAGAACGGAAATTTTAGCTGCTGATATTAAAACTCTCTTCTTAATCTTTTGCAAAAGGAACCTTGCTACGCCATAGCACTTGACGAATCATGTGGCATTGTTGATGATGAACAAATGTCTGTTTTTGTAAGGTTTCTTGATATTGAGTGTCAGATTTTTAAGGAAGAGTTGCATCAATATTGCCGCTAAAGGTAACATTTGTTTTTGTTGATGTTTTTTCTAAAACTGAAGGGATTCGAGTACATTTTTGGGATTCTGCGAAGTTAGCAACACTACTGGTCAAGGTTTAACTGATTTAGTTACCAATTTTTTTAGTATTACTCAGGAACTATATGTCTTTTTTTCGACATCAACATATCGGTGAAAAATTCTTCTAAAAGAATTGCCTCGTTTAACGCTAAAACCGCTCTCTGATATATAATATATATAATAATAAAATATTTTATTCAAAAATAAAGTTTTTTGCCATTTGTAAAAGATACATTTATTTAATTAAGGGGAAAGGCACCAAATGTGTTTTAAATGTATCCATTATTTTCGAATTCGAAAAAAACTACTAATTATTTTTGAAAAATTTAAAACCAGAATGAAAGATTACATTATTACTGAGGGTATTATATATGTGTATACTGATGTATATTACAGAAAGTCATTGAAAACTTCTACAATGTTTATTTTATTATGTTATGCAACAGGGGTGAAAATAAAAGAGAGAATATAGTATAATTTTTAATTGAAAATATTGCATGCAAAAGAAACTTTTTATTTATTCTAATAAATATTTTATTCTGCCTTTAAATTTTTTCAAAAAGGCTTTTTAGTTTTCTCAGGATTTGAAAAAAATCGATACATATTAAAACACATTGAACATTTTGACAGGCGACGTTTTGCGCCTTTCCCCTTTAATACCTTACGATTACAACTACTATCACTTACCTTATATAATTACGATTAGAAAACTATTCAAATTCAAAATAAATAGGATCAACTTCGGAATCCGAGTCGTCTTGAGGGTTAATAATTAGCGGTTGTGTCTCTACGGTCGCATCAATTTACATTTTTTGTTCTTCTTCTATTACATGTCTTACTGCATCTTTCCAGTTTTGCTCTGTAATGTGTTGTAAAGACTCGTATAACAATTCACGTACAGCTTGTATTTTATATGACGTATTTTTTCTAGCCACATAACTTTTCATTTGTGCCCAAATTAGTTTCAATTGGATTTATTTCGCAGTAGTAGGGTGGAAGTCTAAGGACTGTGATGTTTCTCCTTTCCGCTATTTTGTCAACTCCGTATTTCTTGAACTTAGATTTGTGTTGCCGGGCAATTTGAAAAGTTCAGCTTTTACCATTCCATCTTCGTAAGGCAGGTACTTATTCCGCAGCCAGTCAAGAATATCCTGTTTTTTCCACGCAGTCGTTGGAAGTCTTTCTACTAGTCGTGAATGATAAGGTGCATTATCTTATACTATAATTGAATTTGGTGGTATGTGTTCAATCATCTGCACAAAATACTCTTCGAAAACATCAGCTGTCATCTCCTCGTGATAGTCTTTTGTGCTTTTGGACTGAAATTTCAACAAACCATGCTTAACAAATCCTTTTTCACTGCCAATGTGAGAAATTATTAATCTACTGCCTTTACCAGAAGGTGAGGAGATACCAGTAGACCAACCTTCCATAAAGGCTTGCCTGGAGCGTAACATATTTTTATCTGACCAAACTTTTTTTTAGAGTATGACCTGAGTTTACCCACGATTCATCCTGGTAGAAGATTGGCCTTCCTTCAGCCCGGAATTTTCGTATGGATCTTAGATAATTTCTTTTCCAACATATTATCGCCTGCCGGTCAATCAAAAGTGATTTTCGGTCTGATTTCTCCCACCGGAAATTTAATTCTTTTAAAACTTGCCACAATTTAGTTCGTCCGATATGAGGCAAATCCGGATCATCTCTAACTTCGTGTAACATTTTATTTAGGTTTGGTATTTCTTTTTTGAAAAAAAATCCATGAATTTTCCTTCGAATACCATTTTTGGCAAATTCATCACATTCAATAGGCTTTTTCCCTCTCTTTAAGTATTCTTTTGTGTTTAGGTTAGCTATACCGTGTTTTTTTTCTTTCTGATAGGAACCTATATATAGTTGACTCCGCTACGCCAGTCATGTTGGCACAACTTTCAACTATGTTGCGAACAGTGTTTGTGGGATTCTGAGAAACCAGAGCATCGTGAACATTCAGGACAATAGTCTTCTCTCTTGATGAATAGACAGACTTACTGACTGTACGCAACAGTACCGGTGTAAAACTTGATGATGTTGATGATGAAGCCATCACAAACAATCCAACAAAACGAGTACGAGCGAAAGGTACGTATATGTTCGTAGGTATATGGAATAAAAAATCACTCACGCACTGCATATAATTTGCAAAAGAAATATTCAAGACGCTAATTACTGCCGTAGAAGCGGAAACACCGACGAGCCGTAAATTACATGCGATAAAAAACGTACTAAACAAACAAATTGTTTTCGTTCTTAATAACTTCACCCTTTTAAGTTAAGTTTCGAATATAAACTAAACAGACGAGGTACGTGGCCAAATCCGGCATCTATACCCATTGTATTATTAAAAATCTGGGGAATTCCATCGTAATTATCTTGCAACCGACAGTACCTTCGGATATAAATACCAGGTTTTCTAGTAAAGTGATTAAACGCGAAGATTAGTATTGAAATATCCAAAGAGATAAGGTATTCTTATTTACAAAACTGTTAATGGTTAAATTAATATTTTTATTAATATAATATAATAACCAACATTAGCCGTGAAAGTTTTAATTGTTTTTTGCTAAATATATCAGTATTAAAACATTATTAATATTAATATTAATTTTAATGAATAAACACCTCAGGAACTCCTATGATGATACAAATTTTACGACCGTTTGATGATTTTGAGGCATATTTCGTGCTATCAACAATTTGTGAACAGAGAATATATAAATGTGACAGAGATTTTGGTTGATTTTGTTTATAAATAGGGATGACGATAGATGAACTATGTCTCCATATATTATTATATATATTCAGCAAGTGTTTCTTTGCAAATGAAGTAAGTTTTTAAAGAAAGATTGCAGTGATGTTATTATGGGAGAAGAGTTTTTCGTATTATTGAGTGAGTATATAGATTTTTATATTTTGGTTATACCAAATTATATTTATATACATAATATGTTGTATAAGCTCATATTTATATTATAGGTATGTATCTGTTCGTTGACTTATAAATATATTTTTATGATTTAAATGTTCAAAATTGTGTTTTTATTAATTTTCCCTAATTTGCGATGTTTTCTTATACATCTTTTCCAAAAACTGCTGATGAGGTGGCAAATCCGGTTCTTGTACCTTGCATAGAATAACTGTATATTAATTAAAAGTGATATTGCTGGCTTATTTTGTGTATTTTTTTTATTTTTGTTTCTGTTTTATTCATTTTTCAACTGTATCAACACGAACAATGTTTGAACAAACCGTGAATAGTTTTAATTAAAGCAAAGTATATATTTAACAAACAAAACTAATTACTTAACATCGACCGTATTTATAATAAAAACAAATATAAAAATATTTTTGCGGTTGTATTTCAACAAAAATAGGACACATTTTAAAATAATTTAGTTATTAAACACATTTTAAAATAATACTTAAAGAAAACTAATGGACAAATGTTTGGATAATTTTAAAATCTTAATAATATTCAGCATATTCTCAATACATCTCTAGGAATTTTTCTGAGCCAAACCATACTACTTTTGCACTTGAAGGTTTCCAAAAATTGTTCCTCTTACATCTCTTTCTACCTTATTCAAACTTAAATGCATCCTTTTACCTGTTTATTGAATATTTTGCTAAATCTCTAGAAAATTTTGGATTTGAGATTGGCCCGTTAAAAATTAAGAAATGGTAATAATTGTTCTTGGAGATTGGCTCTGGACTAAAATCTGTATTTTGCAAAATTCGTTTATTCAAGTATTTAAAAAAATAACATAGCTTCCTGTAAAAATAAAATATTTGCAGTTTTTACTGTATTTCTTCCTCTAAAGCAGAATAGTCATCAACTTCTTATGTTGAGGAACGTTTTGTTGGTTAGTTTTTGTATCTTGATTTCACATAGATCCCCTTTTGAGATCTACTCTTTTAAATTCACCACCAATAAAGTCAGTTTTATACAAGAACTGATATGGAAGATCTTTTTGAAACTTTATTTGTTTGATTTGCGTCCACCATTTGTCTCTGGTAGCTCCTTTAAAATCCTGTAAAACATTGTAGTAACATAAATGTTTCTATTCTGCCCAGAACATGAATCGCTTTAGAAATTAAGAGTTTTAATGTCGTTTGAGGAAATATCAAAAACAAACTTTCTTAAACAAGAAGCTATTTCTTAACCTCCGCGTCCTGCTATATTTTTTTCCATTACAAAAAATCCCTTCATTGCCAATACTACCTGTTTTATAAAGAGTTAGATAGTAGACCCACTGTTGTCTTTTGTAAAACGATACACCATTTTTCAAGAAGGGGATCTGCCAACATTTTTCCAAATCAAATGAAACAGTCACATAACTTTGATCTAATTTACTTCTTTCTTTACATTTCTTCTTATTTTAATTGCAGTTTTGAGCATTTACTTTCTGTTCGATTTCCGGTAGAATCTTTTAAAAAATATTTCCTAGAAATAGATCTCCTGCTCTCCATTTTCTCTGGTGTGAGCTTTTGCCTATCTTTAAGTTTTTCTTCCACACTTTTCGCTAACACTTGATCTTGAACGTGTCTAATGATCTTAATTAGTAAAATTGCGAACATATATTCTGTCTTTGAGCATTATCAATCTTATCATAACACTGTCACCTTGTCTATACTGACTGTAATATTTTAGCTTTCTTTGACTTCCTCTTTTTAGTTTTATAGTCCTCGCATTTACGTTTGTGTTCCTGTCTTTTTAGTTGCTTCCAATCTTGAATACGTTTTACTCCTTTTCTTGATTAATTATTTTTACTGTAACTGTTAAAATAGGGTCATTCTTTTCGCTATCGTTTTCATCTTGACTGTAATTAAGATCTTGAACATAAGAAACGTCCTTGCTACTTGCTAGATTACTGAACATTAGTAAATTTTACAATCTGCATATTTCTTTAAGTATTTTCGGCTAGTTACGGTCACCACTTGACCTTGGGCCACTCGTTACCTTCTAATTTAGTCGTTAGCTACAAGGTGTTGTGCAGTTGTACCATTTAAAATTTATACAATATAGTTTTAACACCTTCGTCGTCAATTTTACCAAGCTCCGGTATCTGCGATAGTTTCATTACTTTTTCTTCTTCAAGTTCCACTCCTATCGGAGATTGGTAATCATTCTGGCAATTATAATTTTATTGGTTACTCGCCTGAATAGTTCAATTGAACTGCATCCAAACCATTCACGGAGATTGCGTAGCCACGAGATTTTACGTCTTCCTACGCTTCTTCTACCTTTGATTTTACCCTGCATTATATTCCTTAGTAGTTCGTACTTTTCACCTCTCATGATGTGCCCCAAGTATTCCAATTTCCTGATTTTTATGGAATGTAAAATCTTCGCATTGTTTTCCTAGTTGTTCGAGAACTTGTTCGTTTGTTTTGCGATCCATCCATGATATTTTCAAATACGTCGGTAACACCACATTTCGAATGCTTCTAGGTTTTTAATGTTGGATTTTTTAAGTGTCCAAGCTTCAACTCCATACAAAAGGGTAGAGAAAATATAACATCGAAGCATTCTTATCCGGAGCGATATATTGATATCGCGATTACAAAAAAGTTTTCTCATTCTATTAAAAGTTGACCGCGCAATTTCAATGCGGCATCTTATTTCTTTTGTCTGATCAGTATCTTCTGTGATCCATGCTCCAAGGTATTTGTACGAAGATATTTGTTCAATTTCTGTATTATCTAGTACTAACTTAACTTTGATGTTTTGTGCTTTTGTAAATACTACATGAACTTGGTTTTCTTCAAATTAATTTTTAGTCCATAATCGTTGCAATATATATTTAGTTATTCAGCAAGGTGTTGCAGTTCTTCTAGTGTTCCTGCCAGAAGGACGGTGTCGTCAGCATATCTTATGTTATTAAGTGGCTCACCGTTTATTATAAGGCCTTCACTGATCTCGGCAAGCGCTAATTCTGAGATGGCTTCACTGTATAAATTGAATAACAAGGGTGATAAAATACGCCCTTGGCGGATACCACGTCGAATCTGGATATCCTTGGTCAGTTCGTTTTCAACTTTCACTTTTGCTGTTTGATTCCAATAGAGGTTACAGATGATTCTAATGTCTCTACTGTCTATGTTTTTATTTAATAAAATTTCTTTAAGTCGATTATGCTGCACTCTGTCAAATGCCTTCTCAAAATCAATGAAACAGGCATATACTTCCTGATTAATATCTAAGCATCTCTGCGAAAGAACACTTAATGCAAACAGTGCATCTTGTGTTCCCAGTCCTTTCCTAAATCCCATTTGTGTATTACTTATGCCTTCATCTAATTTCTTATGTATTCTATTGTGAATTACTTTTAAAAACAATTTCAAGACATGACTCATTAAGGCTATGGTGCGATGTTCATTGCACTCCTTTGCATTGGCTTTTTTGGGAAGCAGTATGAATGTTGATTGGAGCCATTCTTTAGGTATTATACCTGTTCTATATATGGTATTGAAGAGATCCAAAAGAAGATCAATAGATTCAGTATTCACAATTTTAAGTAATTCGATAGGAACTTCATCAGGCCCGGGAGATTTACCACCTTTAGCTTGTTTCATTGCATATTCAATTTCTTCTCATATAACGTCAGGCCCAGTATCATCCTTAAATTCTTTTGGTGCTTCTGTTCTTTCTTTGTCTTCAAAAAGTTTTGCTATATATTGTGTCCATCTCTGCATTTTTGGTTTATATCTGTTATAAGTGCACCCCTTTCATCTCATAGTTGCCTAGTTTGAAGTGTTTTTTTTCATTCCTGTTAATTCTCTAATTCTTTTGTGCATGTTAAAAAAGTCATATTTTTTCTCAATTTCTTCTAGTTCTTGGCACTGCTCATGTAACATTCTCCCCTTAGCTTCTTTTATTCTCTTTTTTATTAATCGATCAGTTTCATTATATTTAATTGGATTTTTTGTTTTGAATGATTTTCTTTCATTCATTAATGAAATTAATAACAATATAATTAATAATAATAATAATTACCAGATCTTGTGGTGTCGCTATTTGTGTGGTGTTCGTAACCCTCATGTATTTTGCTTTGGATATGTTGACCTGCAGTCCCATTGTCTTCGCGGCTTTTTCTAATGTTTCAAAAGCCTCTTCATTTCAGTTCAAGCCGCTTCAATCAGGTCTCTTTTTGTCCGTGTTACTATGTCAATGTCATCTGCGTAGGCCACCATCTGTACACTTCTTTTGATGATCGTACCTGTGGTTGTTATGCCCGATTTCTCTATGGCTCTTTCTAGCGCGATGTTAAACAATAGGCACGATAGACTGTCTCCCTGGCGTAATCCAGTATGTGTTTGAAAAGACTCTGTCACTCTGTTTTGTACCTTGACTTTGCACTCAACTTTCCAAAGAGTTGCCTTTACCAATATTATTAAATGTGACGGAATATCTAGTTCTCCCAAAACATTATAAAGTGCGCTTCTGTCTACACTATCATAAGCGCTTTTAAAATGTATGAAGAGGTAGTGGATATTAATTTCATATTCATATGTCTTTTCTAAGGTTTGTCTGAGAAGAAAAATCTGATCAATTGTTGACCTTTCTTTTCGGAATCCACATTAGTATTTGCCTATTTTTTCCTCGGTATATACTAGTAAACGATCATAAAGTATATAAGCCAGTACTTTGTAAGCTGTATTTAAGAGACTAAGGCTCGCCGCAAATTGAGCACAGCCCACGCGCAGCCCACGCGTGGGTTATTTTATAAAACGTGGTTTTAGACTGAACAACGCATATTAAACCCAAACCACGGCCAGGCTACTGCCAGACTTGGTTGGCGTGGATAGAGTTGTGCTAGCAACACAGTTTCGTGGGTCGTGGGTCTCTACCTAACCTTAATTATTTTGTTTTGTGTGACCAATTTTTTGTTATTCAGTGAAAATGGAAAAGTTTATTGAAATTGTTCGAAGCTTTAGGGTCTTGTATGATACTAGTAATGAAGATTACATGAGAACAATACTAATATTTTCTTTATTTATGCCTAGCGACTCGGATGTAAGTCGCCGTTATATTTATTAAAAAAAATTAATTTAAATTAATTTTTTATTAAATCAAATGAGAAATATAACAAATCGAGAACTAAGGAAAAAACAAATTTTCATTTTCTACCAAAATGTTTATGAACACCTAAGATGAAAACTACAAAATAAAATTTGATGGTACTTTTTCGTGATGCTCATATTGTAATGGCTTTTATACACTGAAATTAATTTAAAAAAGAACATGAAGAAAGTAGAAAAATAATAAAAAATTCTCAAATTTAAATTTATCTCGAAAACAAAATACGATCTGGAATTTTTGTATTTTTTAGCTCTTCTGTTGTTTATTACGTTATTTCACTTATTTCAACAATACTCTGTATAATATTTTGTTAGAGGATTCCAACTTAGTACTCTCAGCATTGTAAAAGTTTCCAAGAAATTAATATCCGATGGAGTTTTCAAAACAAGCGAAATGAAAGTCGGAATATTCAACGGCATTATGGCCAGTTACAATATCTGCCTGATATGATAATTAGTAATTAGAAAGTCAATATCGGCAAAACCAACTTATTCAAATTATGGATATCTACCTGTTATAGTCTTTTGTTGAAGGATTTCAATTTATTACCCTTATCATATGTAAAAGTTCTCAAGAAATTAATATCAGGTTCAGTTTTCAATGAAACAAAAATCTAATCTTTAACAGAATTGTTAAAATTGTTTTACCATGTAAAATATCTGCTTATTATGCTAATTAGTAGGAAGAAGATCTGTTGGCCGAAGGCAGAACTCATGGTTAAAGAATCTACGTGATTGGTACCAATGCAGATCGATTGATTTGTTTAGAGCAGGAAGTTCTAAAATAAAAATAGCCATTATGATTGCCAACCTCCGTAGGGAGACGGCACTCTAAGAAGAAGAATGCTAATTAGTAATAAGAAAGTCAAATCGGCAAAACCAGCTTATTCAAATTATATCTATAGTCTTTTGTTGAAGGATTTCAATTTTTTACCCTTAGAATTTGTGAAAGTTTTCAAGATATTTATATTTTCAGATTAGAAATTGTTAGTGGGATATTAGGTAAAAATTAAAAGGTCTAGAAAATAAAATCTTTATTTAAACTAATATACTGAAAACAGTCTGTCTTTTCGTTGAATGGTATTTGCGAAAACAATCTCCTAAGCATAGTCCAGGTTTTTCGTCAGAATCAGCACACTCGTAAATTGTGTTTTTCCTAATTTTATGGATAGAACATATTCTACACAAATATTTGACATGGGCGTGGGCTGTGTTCAATATGCGTTAGTATTGAAAAACGTGTACTTGGACTAGGTTGGACCATACGTGGGCTGCGCGTTGGATGTGCGTGGGCTGTGCTCAATTTGCGCCGGGCCTAATGCCCCGCTAGTTGTCACATGTTATTGGATCCCCCTATTATAATACCTACAATCCAACTGTCTGGGAGTTTTTCTTCTCTACAAATGAATGCAACAAGTTTTATTATGTATTTCTTTGGCGCCTTTGCTTCATACTTGAACATCTTCAGAAGATTTGTTGTTTTTCAACCTTGTTATTGCCTTGGCAACTTCTTCTTCTGTGGGTATATTATTTTTCTTTCTCTATTCGTCTACGTCTCCACTGTGGTCATTTATGTCAGTCACTTCTCGGTTGACTATATTTAATTTCTCAGCAAAATTATCCGCCCATCTCTGCATTATTTGATCCGGCTCATTGATAATTTTGTCTTCCTTACTTTTTAGAAGTATAATAATAGAATATATTATATAAGCTTTATTCTCCAAAATAATGCGATTTAGTACAAAATTCGTAAATATCTGAACCCAAATATAAATGCCATTAAATTTTATTATTACTTTTAGTTTATTTCTCAAAAATTACATGCCCAAAGTTTTTATTTTATTCGTTTTCTCCCTGTCCCTACGGAAATAAATTACCTTAATCGTGAAAGTTGATGTTTTTACGGTTTGTTATCTCCAATGACCAATAAACTGCTTGCTAGAAATCGCTGCTTCTAAAAAGTAGATAAATTTGTCCCTTCGATTGACAACAAGGTTCGGATGGGATTTCAGACCTTCGCAGTAATAAATTTGCTCTTTTAAACTACGTCAATGGCATTCGATTTATGGGATAATTATTATTTAGAATCTATAAAATGTTATGCTCGATATTAATGTAGTACTTATCTTTTACAACGATGAAAACTTTGATCAGGTTTTCAGTGATTTCTTCACCATGGTAAAATAATTTATTTGGGTATTTGTAATAGTAGAACATTTTGATGTTTGGGAGTTTAAGATATTTGAAGATAAACTGAAAATATTGTGAAGAAAAATACAGTTAAGATTTAATTTCACGTAAAGTGCGTCAATGTAGCCGCGTATACGTATTTCGGTCTAATAGGCCTCGTCAGAGCGACAATTCATTTTCCCACTGAGAAGATTTTTTTTTTTTTTATTTAAATTTACGTGTCTCGACAACTATGGTCATTGACACGGGAACAAACAAAATCGGTATTTACAATATATGATTAAGCTACAGTTTTGGTACTTTTACAAAATTCGTAAATATTTTATATTAAATTATATAATTTAGAGTCTCTTAAAAAAATAATCAAAAAGTTCATTGAACCAGGTGAACTAAGTATATCACTAAGGGTACCACTAATGTTATGCCGTCGTCGGGTGGAGCTGAAAGTACTACATTCAAGTAGGATATGCTGTATGGAAAGCCGCGTGTTGTTGCAGCGTTCGCAGACTGGTGGATTTCCAGAACTCATGAGGTTACCATGCGTGAGACGAGTGTGTCCTATTCTTATTCGTCTGATTATGGCTTTGTCTCTTCTTTTTTGTATGGGAATTTGCAGTGGTCGAATTATTGGTTGTATTTGATGTAATTTGGATGTGCTTCTACTCCATTGATCTTGCTAATTTTCCAAAACTGATTGCCTGAAGAGATATTTTAGGTCCTGATGGAGCTGTATCCTTTCGACTGGATGATCAGGGCAATTAGCTTCTTTCGCCGCTTGGTCCGCTTTCTCGTTACCAATAACACCTACGTGCGAAGGAACCCAGATTATGGAGACTGAGGAGCCCAAAGTTAACAGCTGATGACAGTGAGCGTGTACCTTATTGACTATTGGGTGTTGTGATCTTAGGGTTTTTTAGTGAATGTATCGATGACAGAGAGTCGGTGCATATGGCTATACGTTTGCTGCTTTTTGGTGTGACTTCTAGCGCCTTGTTTATTTCATATAATTCCGCTGTATGTATACTGCAGATAGTAGGGAGGCGAAATGACGCTATTGTTTCATTTGTTGTAGTAACAGCACAGCTTGTACCATGTTCATCTTTACTGGAGTCTGTGTATAAGAATGTGTCAAACTACTGAAAAGATTGTATTATAAAAATAACTTGAGAAATTACAAACAACATTAGTGACACAGTTTAGTTTGTGTGTTGTGAAGTAATATTAAAACTAACTAGCAATATACTACAAAAAATTCTCAACATAAAATAACTAGATCGTCGGCATCATATGAAAATTGATATAAGGTTGAATTCTTGAATAAATGACCTTCGATCAAATGAAGAGGCAGATGTCGAGCACAATTTATTAATTAAATTTTGCCCAAGTACTTTCGCTTCCTAGAGCATCTTCAGGGGCATCTGAAATATATCTTTCTTCAGTTAAAAAAAAAACGTTTCTTGGCTTGTTTGGGAAACTGTGTTCGATATCTGCCTTTTCATTAGATCAAAGTTCATATCGTCGGCATCATATGAAAATTGCCTAAGTAACAAAATGTAAATTATATCTTCTTCTTCTTTGGGTGCCGTCTTCAATGAAGGTTGGCGATAACCTCAGCAAAATCATTTCTGTCCCTGGCTTTTCTTATTAAAGATTGAGAATCCAAACCAGTCCACTCACGAATGTTCTTCAACCAGGACGCCTGACGTCTACCAGGACCACGTTTTCCTTCTACCTTCCCCTCTATAAGAAGCTGCAGTAGCTGGTATTTCTCATTTCTGTATATGTGTTCCAAATATAAGGTTTTCCATGTTTTCATTATTTTTAAGAGTTCTCTGTCGGTACCCATCTTGTGTAGGACCTGCTCGTCGCTCATATGCGCTGTCCAGGGGACTTTGAGCATCCTTCGAAATAACCACATTTCAAAACTTTCCAAACGCCTGAGTGAGTTGATTTTGAAGGTACAGGCCTCCATTCCATATAGTAAGGTGCTGTAAACGTAACATTTCAGCATTCGGTATCGGATTTTGAGATTGAGTGTTTGGGACGTAAACATTTGTTTCATTTTTAAAAAGACATTTCTTGCTTGTTCAATTCGCGATTTTATTTCTATGTCTGGATCTATATCTTTCGTTATCCAGCACCCTAGATATCGAAATGTCTCGACATTTTCGATAATGTTACCATTCACGTTTAAAGCCATGGGTGGATGGATGGATGTTTTGGAGACAATCATTGTTTTTGTTTTCTTGACGTTAATGCTGAGGCAGTATTGTTCTCCGATCGATCTGACGCGATCTAAGAGTGTCTGGAGATCCTGTGCGCTCTCTGCAATTAGGACCGTGTCGTCGGCGTATCGTACATTATTTAGAACTCTGCCGTTAATTTTAACACCTTCTCTTGATTGCTCTAGTGCTCGTGCAAAGATTTCTTCCGAATATATATTGAAAAGTAGTGGTGACAATACACACCCCTGTCGTACACCTCGCTTGATATTGAATATTTCTGTGTCACCGGCTTCTGTTCTAACTGCTGCAGTTTGGTTAAAATACAGCGTTTGGATAATTTTAAAATCGTTTTTGTCTAGTCCCTTTTTGTGAAGGCAATCCATCAGCTTATCATGTTTTACTTTGTCGAAGGCCTTGTGATAGTCAATAAAACGTAAAAAGAGGTCCTTTTTTTGGTCTCGACATTTTTGCAGCAGTATAATAAAACTGGTTAATGCTTCCCGTGTCCCAAATCCATTTCGGAAGCCAAATTGTTCATCACTGATATCCTGTTCACATTTCAAGAATAACTTTAACATATGCGACATTAAACTAATAAGTCTGAAATCGCCACACTTCTTTGCTCCCTTAGTCTTTGAAAGGGGAATAAAGACTGATTTTAACCAGTCTTGTGGAATTTCACCGCTTGTATATATTTGATTAAATAATTTGACGATTATATTTAAATGTTTCTGTTCCAGTAGCTTTATGACTTCCGTATGTATGTCATCGTGGCCAGGGGCTTTCCCATTTTTTGCGTTTTTGATTGCTCTCTCTACTTCTTGTTTTAATATAGGAGGACTGGTTTCATGGTTTTTATATATTATGTTGTTTAGTGGTGTGTCCGAGAATAGTTCTTCTATGTAATGTCCCCATACGTTGTTTAGATCGCTTAATTCCCATATCGTTTCATTCTAATCGTTTGTTAATCTACAAGGGAGTCTTTGTTTTAGATCATTTATTTTTTTGTGAAGCGTTTGACTGTCGTGTTTCTTTATTAATTCTTCGATCTCTTGGCAGTTTTCTATCATCCAATTTTCTTTTGCGGTAGCTATTTCTTTCTTGATTTGACGATGTATCTCCCTATATTTTTCATTATTTTTATTTTTGTAGGCTCTTCGAGTATCCATCATTCCCAGAATTTTTTGTGTCATCCAGGGTTTAGATTTTCTTTTGTTATTAGTGTCTTTTATATATTTCTCGGCGCTAGTAAAAGCATTCTTGACTTCAGTCCATAAGCCTTCTGTAGTTGGTGATAACTCTCTTTGGAGTCTTTCACATTCCTCGTTGAGTTTAGTCTTTACCATACTTTGTATATTTTCTTGTTTAAGTAAATTGATGTCGGTTTTTCTTTTGACAGTCTTTTTTAGCATTTCGAACTTTATTTTTAATTTAGCCACTAGTAGGTTGTGATCCGATGGAACATCTGCGCCTGGGTATGTTCTTGTATCCGTTACTGCATTTTTATATCGCTGGTTTATAATAATGTAATCGATTTGATTTCGGACACAATTGTTTTTATTATCTGCGGGTGATTTCCACGTATATAGCCTCCGTAGTGGTAGCTTGAACCAGGTGTTCATGATAGTTAGTTGTTTCTCCTGGCAAAATTGTAGTAGTCTGTCACCTCTATCATTGCGATTGCCCAGTCCGTAATTTCCACAAATATGTTCCACTTTTCCACAACCCACTTTGGCATTAAAATCTCCTAAGATTAATGTTGTTTCATAACTCTTTGTCATTTTAAGTAATTCTTGGAGATTCTCATAGTACTGTAAATTATATAGGAAGTGAAAAAAAACAGTTCACCTTAGAGTAAAAATACTACTTGTAGTTTTTTTGGAATCGTGTTAGTTTTGAAAAATAATTTCAGGAATGTTAAAAGAAACATCGTTTACTTTTAATTTGGATAATTTTATGAAAAGCATTACTTAGGCATCACTTAGGCAAAAATCACACAAAAATTCGTTACATATTTGGACTTACGCAAATTTCATTTAAAAAGAAAACTATTGTTTTATTAAAAAAGTTAGTAGTAGTTAGTAGTAGTCGCTAAAAAAATAACAAAACGCTAGACATTATAAATTTTTATTAAATAAAAATAAAAATTACGCACAAAAATGAAGCTTAATCATGTTCAAGACTATCATAGAAAGGATGGTAATCTGGTTTCATGGTACTTTTTAGGGATTGAAGATGTTCAAATTTCTCCCGTTTAATTTTTAATTTACCTTGGTAAAGTTTTGGCAGCTTTTCCATGGGAACAATTGAGCTTTTCTTATCAAATCTGACGGGAAGGATCTGAAACTCACAAGAATGCTTAATCTTATATTCTATGGATCCGTCTGAATTGTATTTTAATGCTCTAATATTTTGCACGGTTGGGTCACCAGTTTTACGTCCAGGACGAATTGACTTGACCAAGTTGATTTTATAAAAATCTTTAAAATAAGCATTGTTTAAATATTGTACATTATAAGGTCTTGGGGTTTTTCTCGCATTTTTTATCAAATTAACATAGTCGGCTGGTACATTTATTACCCTTCCTGAAATCTTCCTTTCAATTGTCGAATGCATAGAATCGCATTCCATTTGTGTATGCCCTTTCTCTAAGTATTTTTGAATAATACAAACATTATTTTCCATTGAAAAATTTAAAAGGGCATTTGATAAAGTGGAATTACAATTCTGTGCACCACAATGTCACTGTGAAGGATAATAAATTGGTTGTTTGGATCCATGTTTGGTAAGACTTTGGTACATAAAAAAGTGCAAATAATCGAGGCAAAACAGTTCGCCTTTAACTCTTCTTCTCCCTCGTGCCATAAAAAACAGTAACTATCCTTTTTATGAAGATCAAAAATAGTAAAATTGTGAAGAATCAATTTAGTTTTATAATAGAGCGCAGACACGTTTGACTGTGGGCACAATATAACAGCTTGAAGATCCATAGTAAAGACTTGATTTAGTGACTACTTGTCTTTTTCTTTTTCATTACGCGCCTTATCTTTTTTAATTCTGTGTTCTTGATAAACTAACTCTGAAACGTTTTGTGTTTGATATCCTACACAGATATCACATTCGTCTTTTTTGGGACTGAATAAAGACAAATTTGACTCCTCAAAAATATATTTAAATATGTTGTATCTGTTAACCAGACATTTTTGTAAAAGTCATACAATTCAGCTTTGGTTTTCCAGCGTGGCTCTAGAGTAGTTAGAGTTAGAATAATTTAGTAGAAGATTTCCGACAATAATGAGACCCTAACTTTGACAAGCTGTTAAAAAAATCTCTTACTGTTTCTTTTTTCTCATCATGTTTTAACTGCTTCTTATTGCCAATATCGTTACTTTTTGTAGTTTCTACCGATCACTTTTTTTGGTTTCTGGTGAATTGAGGCTTCCACTTAACCAATGAGTAACAGTTCTCATAGACATACCAAGCGTGTTGCAAGAGATGGTTTTGCACATCCTTACTCTTTATTTTTTCTTATCTAGAAAGAAAGAAAAAGAACATTTTCTTCGACTCTCCCTTTCAGATTTTCGGTTTTTGGATCTTTTGAAACTCTTTTCAAACTTCTTATTGCGTCAGATAAATAATCTGAATTTAAAGAAAAATTGCTAACGTCACTTAAAACAACAACTTTTGGCTCGGATTTTCCAATGGGTTTATTGACATCAGTAATATCGGAGTCAAACTGTCACTGTCAGATTTTATAAAATTCTCCTGTCACAGTGGCAGTTGCCAAGCTCATTCGATACGTCTAAAGGTAAAAAACCATCAATAGATTTTTAATTTTGTTTTTAATTTAAGTTTTTATCGCTAAATTTCCCACCTCGACTAGTTTCATCTCGTTTTATTTAACAGATTCTTATGTTTTCCATCTTTTGTGTTATTTGCCGGTTATTAGACGCTCATCACTGTATTATACAAATTTCACTCGTGAATTAAATGCACGGGTTTTAAATAAACGTTTTAAAAAAATAAGTAATGGATACGTAGAAATCAGCCCAAAACATAGGACCTTTGGCTTTGTGCATAACTTATCGTATGATATTGAAATTGAATAATCTGGAAATATTATATAAAGAAGAACAAAAATGCGTCAGTAAACTCACAATTGGTTCTGTTGTCCCTTTATTTTATTTCTAAAATCACAACACGTGCATGAAACCAACAAATCATTTTAATATGAAAATGGCGTAACTCCATTTGAAATTAAAACTGAAAAATGCGTAAGTCCCATGCCTAATTTTAAGAGAATTTAACAAAAAAAAACACCCCTATGGACTTTTTTTCAAAACTTACTTACCTGAACTATTTGACAGCTAATTCCAATTACTGTTTCAATAAAAAATTTGTTTTTAAACGTATAAATGCAATCATTCTGGATGCACGTTATTAAACCACGTTCACAGTGAAGAATGTGCGGACTTACGCAAAATTCACGTTGCTTCAGATAACGTCGGATTTGGGCAACATTCAAATCCATATCTTGTGGCACCATCTAGTAAGTAATCGCTTAAATATTTTGTAGTGTTGTATATATATATATATTATATATATATATATATATATATATATATATATATTATATAATATATATATATATATATATATATATATATATATATATATATAACTTCTTTCTAGTTTATTAATATTTGATTAATAATGGCGGATAATATTTTTGTACAAAAACTTCTACTTCAACAACGCATGCATATTTATGTAACTATAGAAACTACATTTCCTCCCAACGTATTGAACCTTGATCAAGCTGATGGCGAAATTAGATCGACATGTGGAAAAACTTCTGACATTCTCATTTCGCTCTATATTTTTCGTTCATATTCGTAATTTCTGAGGACGGTCTCGTAAAAGGATAATAAAAAAATACCTCAATGTCTAAATGTAGAAAAACGACTCTATATTCTGCCACTGAGTAGAGAATACGGAATTGTATACTTGTGAAATATGCAGAAGTCGGTGGAATATTTACATAATAGTAAAGGGGTGGTTTTAATATACTAACGTAGCACAAATAAGTATTATGTTACCTTAAAGAAGGTTTTTTTTAAAGCTACTAGTCAATAATAACGAATTTGCCTTGTTCTTTTATTTTGTGTGCCACTATTTTACACCTTTATATAAATATGTTTTTACTTTTATTACATATGTTTACTAAATTTTTCTTTCTAAAATTTTTGTTTATGGTACTTTTTGTATTATTCCAGTCTATCTCAAAAAATCATATTTTTAACAATCATCAAAAGTAAAAAACATTTTTGATCTGAAAAACGTTTCTTATGCATTTTAAAGAAAAATGTTTGAAGTAAAAGTTGTTGACCTTAAAAAGTTCGTTAATTTTCGAATTTCTAAATTTCTTTCTTCTTTAAGTGCCATCTCCGCGACGAAGGTTGGCAATCATCATGGCTATTCTGACTTTCGAGGCAGCTGCTCTGAACAATTGCCTTGAGCTGCAACCAAACCACTCTCTCAGGTTCTTCAACCAGGAAACGTGCCTTAGGAGTGTTCCAAAAATGTCGTCAGCCTTACAGCGGCCACACCACTTTCGGAGTAAGGTACGTGCGACAGTTAATGCGACTTACATAAGTAAGAGAGGGTGGTTTTAGTTGGTAGGCAGGATAATAGATATCTAAATCTTTGGCATACTGAATCTTTAGTACTTTAAATTAAACTAAAACCCAAATTTTAGGGACTCAAAATAAAGGTAGCATTAAAAAATTTCAAACCCCTCCCTCAGATAAATTCTGGGTGCGCCACTGGACAATAGGTTTGTAAGGTATTGAATAAGGATTAAGGTTGCTTCCTTAACTAACACCTCTGCCAAAGGTTCTGATGTATCGTACGTATCTTCATCGTTACTTTTTTCATTCGTATCTGTCGCAGATAAAATTTCGCCATCGGTTAGTGAATCTGAGACAGCAACATCGTCATTCACTTAAACAAAGTAAGAAAAACTCACACCTCTAATGTCAACTAATGGATTTATTGCTGGTTCCTTATCATACATAAGTATTGGAGGATTTTTCTGATCTTTTTTTAAGAAACCGGATTTTTTAAAACAGTTGAGAATTGTAAAATAGTTTCGAAATACTATTAGGTCGAAATACGTATCAAGAGATACATAGGATTTGTTTGCGTGAAATCAAATATTTGCTGCCTCTTCTCATTTCAGTTGAGAATTGTTAGGGGTGTTACATCTCTCCATGCATTTATCAATCAGTAAAACAGCTGTCAGAACCGTGTTATTTGCAGTTAGCAGCTTATCGAGAGATTTTAAAACAAGCTTAACAATTTCTTTGCGATAAAACATCTTAAAATAATGGATGATCCCTTGGTGCAATGGTTGCAATTTGGAAATTGTATTTGACGGAAGGAAGTAGGGTTCTAGTAGACAGTGCATTTCTCTAAAAATAGTAAAATTTCTTGCTTTTTCGATCTGGTCATATTTACTTCAAATAAAACTGTCAACATTCTTTACTTTGTTTCCCCCATGACATTTTTCATATTTTAAAGTAATCGTCTTGTCAAGTAAACATTTAAAAAACAGGTCAGTTTCATCAGTATTAAAAATGTCTCGGGTGTCATAGTTTTCGATCAAGGCCTTTAGTTTACCGTGCCAATCTAAGCAAACTACATCATCAACACGTCCACTTTCCCCACAAACTTTTTTAAACACAACTCCATTTCTCTTTTTGAAATTTGTAAGCCACTCTTCACTTGCCGCAAAGTTTTTTAAGAGTAGACGTGAACTCTTTTGATTTTTCCTTCAACAAGTTTCCGCTAATAGACACTTTTTGCCCTCTACACTGTCTTAGCCGAAAGACAACACCATAATATTATTTACATAATATATAAACGGTCTTATATATTCTGTTGTTTACTTATTATTTACAATAAGTCAGTCTATGTAAAACATGCAATTTAAATAAATTTCTTTAAAGCGGTGAGCTTAGGCTACAGTTGTTGGGATTAATACACTCCTACGGCCAAGAAGAAAATATTATTCTTCTTCAAGTGCCATCTCCGCGACGAAAGTTGGCAGTTATCATGACTATGCCGACCTTTAAGGCAGCTGCTCTGAACAACTGACTTGAGCTGCAACCAAACCACTTTCTCAGGTTCTTCAACCAGGAAACGCGTCTTCTTCCTACGCTTCTCCTACCTTCTATTTTTCCTTGAATTATGAGTCTAAGAAAATGTTGAATTAAGCAAATATAGACTTGAATGTTAAAGATAAAACGGTAGAAGTAGTTGACTCTTTTGTATATCTAGTCTAGAAAGCGTTAACAATGGAAAGAGAAGCCTTAGATGATTCACATCTAGTCTGTCTGAAGGAAGAAATACATTTCCCAAAATATTAAGCTTTGCATTTGCAACACCAACGTTAATTTTTTTTTTTTTTGGCATAGACTTTTAGTCGTTCAGCCAGACTCAACATGGTAAAAAAATAGTTGGCTGAGTTTATATTAATAAATATACAAAACAAAGAATAGATAAACAGGGTCACTCTCTTCTCGCCTAGGGGCCCATCAAGGCATTTTTTTTAAGACATACAACACTAGACCACGGTAAGAGGGGAATTTGACAATTGGGTTAGAAACAAAGGTTACGTTATTAACTAATGCATAATTATTTACATAGTTATTTTACTATCCTTTAAAAACATAACTAAGGAATCATACACTGCTGTCGAGTCTAGTGATAATAAGTACTGAAGGTTCCAAGGGGCTAATATATTGTATTTATGTAAGTTATTTATTAATCTGGCTGAAATTATAGTATTTCTGGGGCAACTGAAAAATATATGATCTAGGTTTCCTTCTTCTATACAAAATTCACATCGATCATTATCTAAAAGCTTGAGTTAAATAAATGTTTAGGGTAACAAGCATGTCCAAATCTCAGTCTAATGATCGTGGTAACATATTTTCTAGGTACATTAAAAGACTTATACCAAGGTGTTTTAGGAATATCTGTTTGAAGAGAAGTGTATCTATTTGGGCTAACAATGGAATATTCCTTCCATATATTATCCCACCGTTGGTATAATCTTAATTTTAAGGAAGCCAGAAAGTCGCAAGCCGTGATTTTATACGAAGTTTCTCTACCAGATAAAATACTTTCCTTTGCTAATTGGTCCACATGTTCATTATTTTCCAAACCTGTATGTACTTTAATCCAAACAAAGACCACATTTTTGCTCCTTGTTACTAACTTTTGTGTTGTACACTTATGAGATCTGGAAATATAATAATTATAAGACAGAAAAAAATATATATTAAACATTATTGGAATTTATCTTAGTGTCGCGACAACAAAGAGAGCAATAATTGGCAGTTGCACTAATACCTGAAAAATTATTTATTACTATTCATAGTCAGAAGTTCAATTTTAGCTTGACTAAAAGCAATAATAAACAAGTAAATCATACAACTTAAATTAGGCTATTACATAGGCTATTATCCCATTGAATTGTGCATAATACAGCTATCTGAAACATGAATATATTCAACTAACTATCCATTAAAACCAGTTTATGGGTTGGTAGGATTAAATTGTTTTAATCAAAGCACTCCATCTATTGTACTGAATGGGAAAATTGCGAGAATATGAGAGTAAATATTGATTTTATAATAATTTAGGTATATAAGCTTAAATAGGATTTACCATGTTTTTTTTATATATTAGTCAATAGGGGCCGGTAGAAAATTATAAAAATACGAATTAAAATCAAAAGTTTTGTAACACATATTTATAACCAGATACCTGGACTATTAATTGATGATCGAGAACTGAAAGGTGTGGACATCTTCATCTACCTAGGCTCACTGCTGACCAAAGACAACGTCAGCGAAGAAATTAAAAGAAGAATAGTGCTTGCCAATAAGTGCTATTATGGCTGGAGGAGACAGATGACCCCAAAACTATCCAGAAAAATTAAAATTACCATATATAAAACTATATGGCCAGTGATAACAAACGGGTCAGAAACGTGATCACTCACACAGAACGACCAAGAACTGCTTAGACGTTTCGAGAGAAAAATTCCAAGGAAAATGTATGGAGTAGCATAATCAATAGGGGAAATGTGCCTATGATGGTCCCCTTAAGAAAATAGCTTCATAATAATTTATTTTAATTATTTACTTAGCAGACTTTAAATATGACCACATAACGTCTCGTTATTTGTACAATATGGCAAATGTTTCAAATTTTGCAGAAAAAATGATTTTAAAAATTTATTCATAATTTACTAAAATCCTGTTAAGGGTTCATCATGGGCATATATGCGCCCATGATGGACCCTTTGGTACGCCCATGATGGACTTGTTGCATTTTCTGTAAAATAATTAAATACCAAATTATTTTATTAGATCAAAAGACATTACAAACGATAAAAAATATTACACATGGTATTTTTAAGAATAAAAAAATTGCGCGCACAATTCACACACAAATTGTTTATGTCGAGGATTTACTGTGCAGATGTAAATCCTCGACATAAACAATTCAGTGTGACACCAATTCTTACACACTTGACAACGAATCCATTTTTCATTGGATCGTGAATGCGAAAATAGTTCGTTACAGTAGATGCAAGCTGCATCATCCGAATCGCCTTCTACAAAAGAGCATTCACAATCGTCTTCAGAACCACTTGTAGTTGAAACACGAACTTGCCTTTTCACTTTTCTGGCGTCTTGTTTTCTTTTTTTTTGCTTCTTTGTCTGCAATTTTTTGTTTTATATCTTCAATTTCTGGCGTTGAATTTAAATATCCTCTTTTACCCCGTTTTCTACCCCTTTTTTGCATTACTTGAGATACTCCAGCTAAAGGAGGAGGACAAATATCTTCTACCGAGATGTTTAGAACTGACGATGATGTTGATTTCTGATCAGTGGGGCTTTTTGATAAACTTTCAATCGAAGAAATATTTTGGCTCCAATGTTCCGGTGGTGACTTCTGGTCAGAACATTCTGGCAGTGGGTTTTGTTCAGAATTTTCTCTATCTGTTGTTATAGACGGCTAAAATTGCCAATCCTCGAAGACATCTGGATTGAATGGTTGTATTCCTGTCTTTTTAAATGCATTGATTGCATTTGATGGTAAAGCACTTTTTAAATACGCTCTATTAAAGAGACTGGCTACTCTAAATTGGGTCACCGTTTTACCTGGATTCTGTCGCAGCCATAATTAAATTTCTTGGCCGTAGTAAATTTAAAGTGGTCTAAAAAATTCTACGTCCAAGGGTTGAACGTGATGAAAACAGTGAGCAGGAAAACAAAACCTGATAATACCGTTTTCTTTTGCAAACTGGAGAGCTTCAAAACTTTTGTGACTACCATGGCCATCGAGTAACAACAAAACTTTGTTGGTTTTAGAAGCCTTTGTATACCTTAAAAAATGTTGCAGCCACAAATAGAAAATATCGGAAGTCATCCATCCTTTTTATTAAGCGAATGTTATACTTCCAGTAGGTGCATCGATCATAAGTTCATCTTTCTTTCTCTATCGAGGAAAAATCAAAGCAGGAGGAACATATGTTCCAATTGCATTCATTGCACATACGACCGTAACATGTAGACCGCGCTCTGCACTACTTAAAGCACCAACTTGTTTGCGACCTCTACTAGCATAAATTTTCTGCGATTTCTTTTGCACAGTTGTCAAACCGGACTCGTCCATATTATAAATGTTTTCCAGTGGAAAGTGAAACTCGTCTAATATATTTGCTAATGCAGTAAAATAGGCACATATATTTGGTTTATTAAAAGCTTGAGCCCTTGCCAACGAAGTATTTTCTGGAGTGCGTAATGATATTCGAGGATTTCGCTTTAAAAAGCCTCTGACCCATTTCCAGCCTGCCATCCTGGTTTCCTTATTAAAATTGTGGCTAATATTGTTTCTTTCAGCTACTTCGTATACAAGTTTTCGCAAATCTTTACTAGTAAGGCCAAAAAAACGAGTTTCCATAGTAATAATATGGTCAGCAACTTGCAGTTCAATAGTAGTGGAGAATATTGGTCTTCGTCCTCCCAAATCACCTTTGATACTTCCTTGATGCTTAATAAAGAGCCTTTTCAAAGTCGTTTTTGGAACGTTAAATGTTTTTGCTGCCAGCTTAAACCCCATAGTTTTTTCTTGTATGCTTTTTAAAGCTTGTTGCATATTACTCTCGTTCCACTGTTGCCTTTTTTGTAGAGCCATCCCTGTAAAACATATTATGTTAATCATTAAATAACAAAAACTGAAGGTGTGTCCAATTTTATTTTCTTTTTCCTATGATGGACCCCTAGTCCGTCATAGGTAACGACACAGGGGTCCATCATAGGCAAATAGACAAGGCAGCAAATTTAATTCTGTTACTTTTGTTTTGACCATTTTAACCTAAAACAAAGTATAGTATTTGACAAAGAAAGTGTAGTCATTTTATACAAAACAAAAGCAACACTTAGCTTAACGTATGTTACCAGTAAAATGCTACTTACCAAAAAAATTTATTAGATCAGCAACGCCAAATTTTAATTTTATTTCACAAATTTACTGTTATAACAGCCACGTGTCTGAAACTTTGCAAGTACTAAACTACAAACTTCGTGCGCAAGCGGCAACCGGCGATGTGTATGTAACCGCGCGCTATTTAAAATTACAGCCGGGGGTCCGTCATAGGCAGGGGTCCAACATAGGCACACTTCCCCTATTCTTATACATAATACTCGGAAATGTGAAGTTGCTAATTCTTTTTCTAAATGATGGTCGAAGATTGGGATTTTGTTTATAATTAGAATGGTAATGTGTGAAGAAAGCATAGGGGTTAATATGCATTTTTTTTAAATAAGCTTATTATGTCATTAAAGCATTATATCATATATTTCACAGTTGTACCAATCTGATTATCTTGTCTTATCTATTTAAATTGTTTTATTGTAACTAAAACATGAGTCAATGTTTATAAAACATTTTTATCTATTTTTCCAAAAGTTACTATATGGAGCTGTCCCATTTTACAACCCATTAAAGCTTTTTTAAGTAAATGTAGCAATGCTGTAATTAAAATGGACTAACCAAAAGCTTTCGTGAGAACACTATTCGACAACGTTTTAAACTAAAAAGTACACGTGTTTTTGTAACCTTATAAAGGATGACGGCTACACCAGAAAAACAATGAAACGCCTTTTAAAACTTTTCGGATTCTTTGGCACTTTTACGGAACTTCGGATTTTGTTATGTCTGATTGTAAAATTGAACTTTTTTATGTACACTCAATAATTGAAGGAACGTAAGTTGTAAACATTTCAGCAACTTCAGTTTAAAAGTTTTTGGTGCATTCGTGCTGCCAAACTTGGATTGTGTCAAACTTTGATATATATTTTTAATTTGTACAGAGTGCTTGTGCCCACGAAATGCCTAACTAGGTAAAAAATAAAGAAAAACCTTCGTGACGACAGGATTTTTCGTTCTTTTCCAACAACTTCACATTAAAACTAACAAACTAAAAATAAAAAATAAAACTTAAATGAAAGATAGTGAACCAGTCACGCTGTAAGAGAGCTTAGAAAAAATATATTAATACCAGAGAAATTAGCAAATAAAAACCCTTTCTTAAACACTCTTTGATACAGGTATCAAACAACTGCTTTTGATAAACTTGGTGATAACAATATACAGTGTGTAAAAGCCAAATGGAATAAATTCATTATTTAGGTTACTGTACAACCCCAATTTTTAAAATAGGAAGTATAGGCTTGTGATATATCGTTTGAAAGGTCTTTTCATTCTCCATTCAAAAAAGTTGTCGCTTTCAAGTTTATTAAGATTAATTAAGATAAAATAAATTAAAATTATGTGGTTACCGAAATTCGCTGAAATATACTCAAAACTTATTTCCCGTTTAAGTCTTGATAATGAGAAAGTGAACAAAAACCATAGCAATGTGGTTATTAGATGGTAACCACTAAAAAACTTTAAAGAGTTTCTGGATTAAACATGCCGAAGAGCTTCTGGATTTGCGCCAACTAGTCACAACAACAGGAGAGGACATTTTTCAACAGCTTAAAAACGTAATCGAAGTCAACAAAGTTGAATGGTCAAAATTAGATAGTGTTTGTACAGATGAAGCTCCTTGCGTGGTTGGTAGACTAAAGGGGTTTGTTACATTACTGGAAAACTATTTTGGAAAGAAAAGTTTTTAAGTACCATTGTATTATTTACCAGGAAACTCTTTGTGCTAAGGACCTAAACATGTCATCTGTTGGTGACCCTGTAACACGCTGCATTAACAAAATACGAGCTCGGGCATTGAATCGACGACAATTTCGAGAACTGTTCGCGGAAGAAACGGAGCAAGATGGAGAGTTACTTCTCCATTGCAGTGTGCGCTGGCTCTCCAAAGGAAATGCACTCGAAAGGTTTTGGAACTTGAAGGAGTGCGTCTTAAAATATTTGCAAGAAAACAATGAACTACTCAGTGAGTGCTCGTTACTTAATGATAAAGATTGGCTTTGGGATTTAGCTTTTCTCACTGATATTATGATACATTTAAATCTATTAAATTTAAGATTACAGGCAAAAAATTGTATTTTTTTTACTCTAGTTGGTCATATATCTTCTTTTGTGAATAAACTTTTGCTTTTTTGTAATGATTTTGGAGAACAGAGATTGACACATTTCACATTAATGCAGGAATTAGCCAACAAGGTCAGTAGAACTCCAAATTATGACAGATTTAAAAACCTTATATCTATTTTGCTAGGTTCATTCAATACCCGGTTTGAAGATTTTCAAAAAGACAAAATGAATGTTGACCTTTTCATAAATCCTTTTTCTATTTCTCTGCAAGATATCAATTGTTACTCAGCTGAAATACAGATCGAAATTATTGATTTACAGAACCACACTATACTAAAAACCAAATATAGGAAAATTATTTCAACTGTTACTGATCCCAATTATATTGAATTTTGGAAATTTATACCAGCAAACAATTTTCCTAATTTACACGAGTTAGCTCTGAGATATTGTTGTAGATTTGGTTCAACGTACGTTTGTGAGCAAATGTTCTGTATTATGAACATAATAAAATCAAAATATCGGTCATGATTAACTGACATGCATTTAAAAAATCTAATTCTGTTGGCTAGTTCCGAAATTAATCCCAATATAGATGAATTAATTTAAAAAATACAAGTTCAAATACCACATTAAATAAGTAACTGTTTAATAATTTGAATTTTAGATAATAAGAAAATATTTAAGTTTTTTTGTTTAACGTTTTTATTTTATTTTTATTATCACTAAAGTAAGTTTGTTGTTATGTTTTACTTATTACGTTATTTTTTAAACTTCCACTATCGTGACCAAACGGAAAAATGTGGAATTTACAGAAGAAATACATATTGTACCGTATATTATTAATATATAGTATCCATATTAGTATGTCGAAAAATTTTAGTGGCACGCCAAATTTTTTTTGTTCTCATATTGGCACTCGACTTAAAAAGATTGGCCACCCCTGTCATACAGGAAGAACAGCACGAAGAAGAGATCTATATCACAGCGGACATGCCTGTCAAAAATCCCTCCTATGAAGAAACCCAAAAGGCCTTAAATAAGCTGAAAAATCACAAAGCGCCGGGTACGGACGAGATACCAGCAGAACATCTGAAATATGGTGGAGAAGCACTACATCGCCAAATCCACCAGCTAATAATGCACATATGGTTAAAAGAAATAATACCAGCACGATGGAAGGAACACATAATAGTGCCCATCCACAAAAAGGGGACAAAACAAAATGCGCGAATTATAGAGGAATCTCACTTCTAAAATTGTACAATTTTCAGTGATAATAAAGCTTATTTCTATAAAGAAAGAGACTTTCAAGATAATATCTTTAAAAATATTTATATACAAAACCGCCATTGTTATAAGAAACAACATTAAGCATCATGAAATAAATAAAATTAGTAAAGTTAACATCCAAGCCACATCAGTGTCGGTCGAAGATTCACAAGGCCCGATTATTCTATCTGCTGTTTACTGTCCACCGAATAAAATAATTAAAGCTGATCATTTTACTGAATACTTTAAGATGCTCGGACACCGTTTCATTACTGCTGGAGATTTTAATGCCAAACATCATAAATGGAGTTCTAAAATCATAACCTCACGTGGACAAGAATTATTAAAAAGTATTAATGAGAATCATTTATTTCCTTTCTCTACTGGAGAGCCTACGTATTGTCCCACCGATAGACAAAAAATTCCTGATCTTATTGATTTCGCTATAGTAAAAGGAATATCACATACCTATCTCCTTCATTTGACCTCTAATCAGATCATTCCCCTTTATTCTTAGATCTACATAGCCAAATTCATAACTGTTTTAAATACCTAACACTCTCTAATAAAAGAACAAACTGGAACAGATATAGAGAAGAAATAAAAACAACTATTAACCTAAACTTGCCTCCTAAAAGTGATAGCGACATATAAAATGCAGTTGCTCACCTAACTAGAGTTATTCAGCAAGCTGCTTGGACGTCTACCCCAGAATTTACTCACAAACACAACTCTGAGTCCTATCCTGCTCACATAAATTCACTCATATTGAAAAAAAGAAAACTGCGAAAGAAGTGGCAGCTCACTAGACATCCAGAAGATAAAGCAAATCTTAATAGAGCTTGCAGACTATTCAAAAGAAAACTGATCCAACATAAAGACAATGGAATCAACAGATATTTAAAGAACCTCTCACCTGTATCGCAGATGATACAAACTATTCGCTGTGGAAACTAACAAAAAAACTTAAACACAACGATCAAATGAATATGCCAATCAGGAAACAAAATGGCACTTGGGCTAAAACTGACATAGATAAAGCATATACTTTAGCAAATCATCTATGCAAGGTATTTCAACCGCATCAGAGGGAAGTCTTAGTTGAAGAAGAGCAGTGTATTCATGAAGTCGTAAATGCACCATATCAAATGGCTCCATCTATTAAATCTATTAGAAAATCGAAGATCAAAGAAATAATTAATAATCTGGAAAATAAAAAGTCACCTGGATATGACTTAATATCCAGTTTAGTACTAAAAAATCTACCCAACGAAGGCGTAAGTTTAATTACTTACATATTAAATTCAATATTAAAAACAGGTTATTTTTAACTCCAATGGAAAGTTGCTCAAATTATTCTTATTCCAAAACCTAATAAAGATCACACGGAAGTATCTTCATATCGCCCAATTAACATGTTGCCTATTATATCCAAAGTATTTGAAAGGGTTTTTCTGAGAATACTGGAGATTATTTTATATGGCAGTAATGTTTTACCGAATTATCAATTTGGGTTTAGGAAACAACATGGTAATATCGAGCAAATTCATAGGGTGGTAAAGACTATCAGAAATTCGCTCGAACAAAAAAATTACTGTAGTGCTGTATTTCTAGATGTCTCTAAAGCATTCGACAAAGTTTGACATGTAGGTCTTATCTCTAAAATTAAATCCATATTTCCTCATCCCATAAGCTCACTTGTAAGATCCTACCTGACAGATCGATCCTTTCAAGTCAAAAGAGGTGGGGAAATCACTAACCTGTTTCCAATTTGTTCCGGAGTTCCACAAGGAAGCATACTAGGACCCACCCTCTACTTAATATACACATCAGATCTCCCAACGACGACCAATACAACAATTGCTACATATGCTGATGACACAGTTATCATGGCTTCAAATTCTACAGCAACTGAAGCATCCCAGGTATTACAAAACCACCTACTTAAACTAAAGAGCTGGCTTAAACTGTGGCGAGTCCAAGTTAACAGTTTAAAATCAACACAAATAACGCTTAGTTTAAAAAAAATGTCGCGCCACCAGTTTCTATAAACAACACTCCACTACCAGTTAATACTGTCGTTAAATACTTAGGAATTCATTTGGATAGCAAACTTAATTGGGGTATTCACATCTGGAAGAAAAAATCTTAATCTTAATCAGGAAAATGTATTGGTATATTTTTTTTTAACCTATTCTCTATCCTTCCATTGTTGGATATAGGTCTCCCCCAGTTCTCTCCATCTTTCCCTATCTTGAGCTGTTCTCTGCCATGTGGGACTTCCTTGTTTCCTGATGTCATCTTTCCACCTCATCTGTGCTCTGCCTCTTGATCTCTTTGCATTGTATGGACGCCACTTTCCGATGGCATTGTTCCATCGTCCGTCTTGGAGACGTTCATTGTGTCCAGCCCATTTCCATTTCAGTTTTGCTGCTTGTTCTATCGCATCTACTGTCTTTGTTCTGGTTCTGATCCACTGGTTACGTTTTATATCTCTAAGTGATACACCCAACATTTGTCTCTCCATCGCTCTTTGTGCCTTCCTTATCCTATCCAAATTGGCCTGTGTAAATGTCCATGTCTGTGCTCCGTAGGTGAGCACCGGTATGATACAGGAGTTATATACCTTGCTTCGTAAGTATAGAGGGATTGTTTGATTTTTTAGAACGTAAGAAAGTTTGCCGAACGCTGCCCATCCCATTCTTACTCGTCTCGATATTTCGGCTGTTTGATTTTCTCTATTAGCTCTGATTGCTTGTCCTAGATAGATTGGAAGTATTGGTACATGATACAAACTTCTAATATATAAATGTATTTTAAAACCGATATGGCAATATGCAGCACAAATCTGGGGTACAGCAAGTAATACCAACATACAAAAACTTCAACGATTCCAATCGAAAGTACTGCGCCAGATCTGCAATGCCCCTTGGTACATTACGAACTACAGATTACACCACGATTTACAGTTACCAACAGTTAGCGAAGCAATATCTGCCGTAAACGCTGTATACAAGACCAAACTATCCTGCCATCCGAATCCGCTGGCCACGGATTTGCTTAACATTTCACACGAAAGAAGATTAAAACGACCAGACCCTTTGGACCTCTAGTAAACATGGAGAAATAGAGTATAGTGTCATAGTGCGGTGAAATAACAAGTTTTTATTCTGGTGTTTTCTAAATCTTTTCTTGATTTTTTTTCTTTTTTTCCATTTTTTAGTCTTGTAATACTTATATATGTGTCAGTGATGTTTATCGGTATTAAACTTTGTTTGTTAATTGTTATATCATAATATATTATATTTATATTATGTCTTACCTGGGTGCTTGCCACTGGGCGGCGTCCCACTATGTTATTGTACATAAATTATACATATTGCTTATTGTTTGTAATGAGACAGATTGCAATAAACATTGGATGTTAAAAAAAACCGCCATTGGATTGTGTTATTAATGTAAAAGGAATTTTAAAAAAGCTAGGGATAGAAGAATAAAAAAGAGATGCACATGGTTGAAAAAAAATGAAAGAGGTCATCAAGAAATTTTTAAAAAATTTTCAAAAGTTTTAAATGTGCATTAAGACAAAAAATATAAATAATTGTAACTTGGATAAATTTCCTTAAACTAAAGGCCTCAAAGACTTGTTGAGCTAAATTAATTAATTACTATAAAAATCGACATTTTTATTTCCACAACGATGTGATGTAGAAAGTGCATTTTCATATATAGAAAATCTTATTTAAATATACAATTTTTTACGTAAAATAATTTAGAAAATTATTTGTGACAAAAAAATGCAAAACAAACAGTTTTAATCATACTTTACTGTTAACGAAAATTAACTCTAACAAAAAAGTTTTGCCGGCAATTTAATTATCAAATTAAAATAGCTCAAACAGATATGTGCTTCTCACTTACCTATTGAACTTATTAGATGGATATATAAAAAAAAATCTCACAAAAGTTTTATTATTCCGGATTGAATATCGAAATCGCGCCGAAATTCCGGAAAAACGTACGAAAGAAGCGCAAAATTCGCCGAAGGGACTTACCCGTTACCGGTAAATTCGCCGAGCATACTGAATTTCGAAAATAAGCGCGCTCCAGCATCAGATAGGGACCTTTTAGTATCAGAGATTCTGCGCTCAGAAACTTCCACTAGATTGCCTTATTTAATAAATTCAGCACTTAGTAAGCAAGATCGGAAAGTTTGTATGTAAAAATACAGTGTCAATGTTGAGCAAAGGTTCAATTAATTTCATAGCAATACCAGCCTTATTTAGAGATTAAATTTTCAAAGCTTATATGGATGAGACCAGGATAAAAAAAGGTCTTTGTTGGTTCGCACCTTAACAGGTTGGATACCGCTATTTTGTAACTTACTTTTACGTGGTCCCAAATTTGAAAAATGAAAAAAGTGGTATGATATTATTGCTAATAATTATAAATAATGATGTTTTATAATGTAATTGTTATTTCAAATTATTCAGAAAAGGTAAAAAAAACTGACGCTCATAGGCGGCAGTGGCACTGAGTTTCGGCATTCATATCCGTGTACCGTTGATACTTAAAAGTGTTGCCTATACTTTACAGTAAAACATTATTTATTTCAAAACATGAAACAAAAACAAACCTAAATATTAATAAACTTTGCCTGCTACATTATATTATGATGCTGCAATTTAGACAATATCCTTAGATTTCCAGGACAAGTTTGGGACACGTATGTTGTATTCGTCCGTTTTTTTTTTCTTTGAAACAGCTTTGATATCTTTTTCTATCGAGTTGTTTTTTTACCTCTGACAACCCTTGGTTTATAAAAACAGATGCAAATTTTGAAAAACTATTTTTCTTCTTCTTCAAGTTCCACTCCTATCGGAGATTGGAAATCATTCTGGCAATTATAATTTTATTGGTTACGCGCTTGAATAGTTCAATTAAACTGCATCCCAACCATTCACGGAGATTGCGTAGCCACGAGATTTTACGTCTTCCTACGCTTCTTCTACCTTTGATTTTACCCTGCATTATATTCCTTAATAGTTCGTACTTTTCACCTCTCATGATGTGCCCCAAGTATTCCAATTTCCTGATATTTATGGAATTTAAAACTTAGCATTGTTTTCCTAGTTGTTCGAGAACTTGTTCGTTTGTTTTGCGATCCATCCATGATATTTTCAAAATACGTCGGTAACACCACACTTTGAATGCTTCTAGGTTTTTAATGTTGGATTTTTTAAATGTCCAAGCTTCAACTTCATACAAAAGGGTAGAGAAAATATAACATCGAAGCATTCTTATCCGGAGCGATATATTGATATCGCGATTACAAAAAAGTTTTCTCATTCTATTAAAAGTTGGTCGCGCAATTTCAATGCGGCATCTTATTTCTTTTGTCTGATCAGTATCTTCAAGGTATTTGTACGAAGATATTTGTTCAATTTCTGTATTATCTAGTACTAGCTTAACTTTGATGTTTTGTGTTTTTGTAAATACCATGAACTTGGTTTTCTTCAAATTGATTTTTAGTCCATAATTGTTGCAATATATATTTAGTTGTTCAGCAAGGTGTTGCAGTTCTTCTAGTGTTCCTGTCAGAAGGACGGTGTCGTTAGCATATCTTATGTTATTAAGTGGCTCACCGTTTATTATAAGGCCCTCACTGATCTCGGCAAGCGCTAATTCTGAGATGGCTTCACTGTATAAATTGAATAACAAGGGTGATAAAATACACCCTTGGCGGACCTCACGGCGAATCTGGATATCCTTGGTCAGTTCGTTTTCAACTTTCACTTTTGCTGTTTGATTCCAATAGAGGTTACAGATGATTCTAATGTCTCTACTGTCTATGTTTTTATTTAATAAAATTTCTTTAAGTCGATTATGCTGCACTCTGTCAAATGCCTTCTCAAAATCAATGAAACAGGCATATACTTCCTGATTAATATCTAAGCATCTCTGCAAAAGAACACTTACTGCAAACAGTGCATCTCGTGTTCCCAGTCCTTTCCTAAATCCCATTTGTGTATTACTTATGCCTTCATCTAATTTCTTATGTATTCTATTGTGAATTACTTTTAAAACCATTTCAAGACATGACTCAATAAGGCTATGGTGCGATGTTCATTGCACTCCTTTGCATTGGCTTTTTTGGAAAGCAGTATGAATGTTGATTGGAGCCATTCTTTAGGTATTATACCTGTTCTATATATGGTATTGAATAGATCCAAAAGGAGATCAATAGATTTAGTATTCACAGTTTTAAGTAATTCGATAGGAACTTCATCAGGCCCGGGAGATTTACCACCTTTAGTTTGTTTCATTGCATATTCAATTTCTTCCCGTATAATGTCAGGCCCAGTATCATCCTTAAATTCTTTTGGTGCTTCTGTTCTCTCTTTGTCTTCAAAAAGTTGTGCTATATTGTGTCCATCTCTGCATTTTTTGGTTTATATCTATTATAAGTGCACCCCTTTCATCTCTTAGTTGCCTAGTTTGAAGTGTTTTTCTCATTCCTGTTAATTCTCTAATTCTTTTGTGCATGTTAAAAAAGTCATATTTTTTCTCAATTTCTTCTAGTTCTTGGCACTGCTCATGTAACATTCTCTCCTTAGCTTCTTTTATTCTCTTTTTTATTAATCGATCAGTTTCATTACATTTAATTGGATTTTTTGTTTTGAGTGATTTTCTTTCATTCATTAATAGTAGTATTTCTTCAGTAATCCAATCTTTATGTTTTCTATTCTTTGGTTTTAAGTTTTCATTTGCTGTTTTAATTATTGCTACTTTTATATTTTCCCATTTCTGACCAATGTTGTAGCTACTTTTATTCAGTTCTTGGGCATTACGTAGATTTTCAGTAAAAGTTTTTACAGTTTTTAAACTATTTTTACGTTATTTATATTACGTTACTTTTTGCTAATAATGCATAAAATACTCTTGCCAAATGTTCTTTGTCTGCACAAAATCATATTTTATACAAATTCTGAATATAAATTATAGTATTATATCAAAAGGAAACGTTCAATTTAAAAATGCTTGAATATTTTTCTAGTAACGACTGTAAATGACTTTACTGCCAACAACATGTAGAATCTAAATAATTAGAGTTGCCTTTATATGCTGAGGTTATATTTACGAAATAACTTCATTTTCCTGAAAGTTCCACTGCTTTTCCTATCCTGCAGTTTATTTCAAGATAATGGTCCCTTTGTTCGTTATTATAATGACTACAGTATGTGATGTAGGTTTTAAACGTAGAAAACATCGTATGGGCTATTATTCTGTATTCTGTTCGTAGAATGTGGTTTTTATATTGCAAACTAAACAACTGATATACTCAGTGGAGTACCCGTAGGGCTGCAGGACCACGAATCTCAACCGCGAAATACAATTCATCCACCATAACATTCACGAGGGTGACTAAATTCGAGTAGTTTTTGTTTTGAAAAGATTAGTTACATTTTCTAATCTATTACGGTATAGGAATTGACCATACTAAAATAGAATATGTGAGCTTATTTTGTTAGCCAAGCAGAAAAAAACAAAAATGAATGAATTTGTACGCTTAGATAACATTCTATGGAGGAAAAATGGACTGAGCATTTCACAAAATCATATGGAGAAGGAGAAAAAGAGAATAGAGAAATAATAATTAACGAAACCAACGATAGAGTACTAATATCAGAAGAAGAGCTACAAGAACGATTAAAAAAATTTAAAAACAGAAAAGTACCTGGTCCTGATAAGATAAACAATGAAATGGTTAAATATGGAGGAAGAACACTACGCAAATGGCTCCTAAAATTATTCATCGATATAATAAATACCGGAGTAGTACCAGCGAAATGGAAGGAAAGTCTCTTGATACCGATACTTAAAAAGGAAGACTCGAGAAATCCTGAAAATTATAGAGGCATTAGTACGATGAATAGTACATTCCGGAAGAACCGCAGCACAATAGACCCAATTTTTATTATCAGATAAATAATAGAGAAGTCTATTGAATATGGAAAACCAGCATACATGTGCCTTGTAGATTTAAAAAATACTTTTGACAGGGTGAAGCGAAATGACATCTTAAATTTATTATAAGCTGAACAAATAGACCACTAGATAATCAGGACAATTGATGAAATTAACAAGAACAACAAGGCAAGACTTATAATGCCAACAGGAGAAACAGAATGCATAGAATTAAAAGGAGGAATCCTTCAAGAAGACTCGCTCAGCCCATTGTTATTCAATATGGTAATGAATCAAATAATTAAAGAAGTAAGAAAACGACACGGATTCCACATGGGAGAGCGTAATCACGATACTATGCTATGTCGATGATATAATACTAATTGTTGTTAACAAAGATGACCTACAAAGGCAGCTTCACGCCTTCAATATCACAGCAAACAAACTTAATATAATAATATCAGTAGAAAAAACCAAATGTATAGTGATCAGTAAAAAGCCGCGTAGATGCAAACTACAAATAGACGGCAAAATTGTAGAACAAGTAATGAAATTCAATTACCTAAGAGTAGAGATCACTAGTGACAGGCATATATAAGAACAGAGACCACAAGGCAAGCATTAAAAGCGCCAAGAGTAAGTGGTTTCCTCAGAGAAACCATACGGAGAAACAAATATCTGACCACGGCGAGTAAAATGAAAGTATACAAGACAACAGACCTCTGAAGCCTGGAGAACTATAAAAACGATGAGAACAACGACAAAAAACCAAGTCATAATAAATAGAATACCAGAGAACACATGGATAGAGCATTTTGAGAACTTATTAACAGAGAGAAGAGAAAGGTTTTAAACAGACAAATGAACAAGTGCAAGTAGAAGGAAGAATAGAACTATCAATAGAACAAGTGAAAGAAGCAGTTAAGGGAATGAAATTAAGAAAATCTCCAGACCCAGGCGGAATACATCCAGAGTTGATAAGATATGGATCATCAAAACTGCTTGAAATGATCCGAAAATTGTTCGAAAGATGCTTAAACGGAGAAGAAGTTCCAGAAGAATGGAGACAATCGTATATATCTCCAATACACAAGAAAGGCACAAAAACGGATCCTAAAAACTATAGAGGGATCGCAGTGATTGCTACTATAGGCCGATTATATTCAAAAGTACTGAGAAACCTGATAGAAAATGATATTAAAGATAAACAACCCGAAGAATAAGCGGGATTTAGGGCCGGACGCTCCACTATGGATAATATTTTCACATTAAAAATTGCAATGGAAAAACGAGTGCAGAGAAATAGAGAAACCCATATAGCTTTAATAGACCTGGAAAAAGCATATGATAGTGTACCGATCTCCCAACTATAGATAGAAATGGATAACTTGAAAATAAACCCAATTCTTATTAACGCCACTCAAAAATACTATGAACAAAACTTTGCAAGAATTAAAATGGGACAAGAAATCACCTCTCCTTTTCAAACAACAAAGGGACTAAGACAAGGCTGCTGTCTGTCACCCACCTTATTTAAAATCTATTTGGACAGATCCTTAGTGAAATGGGTAAAAAAATGTAGAAACATGGGAATAACGGTGGAAGAAAACACGCTATATACACGTTTCTTTGCGGATGACCAGGTAGTAATTGCCGAAGATAGCTACGATCTTAGCTATATGGTAAGAAAACTGCAAGAAGAATATGAGGTGGCAGGTCTAAACATGAATATGACAAAATGTGAATATCTATCAGTGGGAACAGATGAAATATGTGACCTAGTCTCGGAAGACGACAAAATCAAAGGCGTACAATCCTGCAAATATTTGGGGGTCATTTTCAATCAGAAGGGAAATAGCGCAGATGAAATCAGGGAAAGAATAAACAAGGGTAAAGCAGCGACCCGTGCCTTAAACTCTCTTCTCTGGCAAAAACAATTGTGTTTGGAATGAGGGCCTCCTATATAAACTTAATTCATCCTTTCCCACCCCTCACTAACTACTTTTAAAATCATACCTCACAGGACGTTACTTTTAAGCCAGATTCCGTACAGAAACCTCTCATTACTATCCCATAAAATCCGTTGTCTCTCAAGGAAGTGTCCTGGGTCCCCTCCAGTACCTCATATACACTGCTGATATCCCAACAACAAATTCTACCACAGTAGCCATGTTCGCGGATGACACCGCCATAATATCCATCGATGATAAGCCCCCAAGTAGCATCAGGAAACCTTCAGATGCACCTGAACTTAGTATAAGACTGGATGAATAGATGGAAAATCAAAGTTAACCATAATAAGTCTAATCAAATTACATTCACCAATAGGAACATCATATGTCCAAGAATCAGACTGAACAATACACTACTACCAGTAAAAACAGAAGTTAAATGCCTGGGAATGACACTTGATCAAAAGTTCAATTGGAAAGCACACATCTTGGCAAAAAAAATCAGAATCAACATGAAAATACGGCAAATGAATTGGCTAATAGGCCGATAGTCACAGTTATCAACAGATAATAAACTTCTACTGTATAAGTACAGAATACCCAGCCTATGGGAAAACGCCGAAATAATACTTTTACACAAGAAAGGAGACACTACTTATATTGAAAACTACAGACCTATAAGTTTGTTGTCACACTTATACAAATTGTTAACAAGAATAATAACCAACCGCATAACACAAAAACTTGATTTATATCAACCGGTTGAACAGGCGGGATTTAGAAAAGGGTTTGGTGCTAATGATCACTTACAAACCATCAGAACACTAGTAGAAAAAACCACAGAATATAATGTACCTTTACATATGGCATTTATCGACTTTCACAAGGCTTTCGATAGTATTGAGACTTGGTCCTTTTTGTCAGCCCTGAAGGATGCTCGAATAGACTCACGGTACACTACACTCATTAAAAACATTTATGAACAGGCCACATTCCACATCAAAAGCAATGAAGACGAAAAAACTGAAAAAATGCGCCTTGATAAAGGTATTAGACAAGGTGATACTATTTCACCAAAGCTTTTTACCTTAGCATTGGAAAATGTATTCAAACAGCTTGACTGGGAGGAAAAAGGTCTAAACATTGATGGTGTACGTTTGAGTCATTTGAGGTTTGCGGATGACATAGTATTATTTAGTACAGATATCAAGGAACTGGAGCAAATGTTGAAGGAATTAAACCAGCAGTCAAATAAAATAGGTCTCAAAATGAACCTTCAGAAAACAAAAATAATAAGTAATTTACAAACTAATCTTGTTATTGACAACGTCAGTCTTGAAAATGTAGACCACTATATATATATATATATATATATATATATATATATATATATATATATATATATATATATATCTTGGACAAACCATTAAAATCGGCAAAGAAAATCAAATAGCCGAAATAAAAAGACGCATACAACTGTCTTGGGGAGCTTTCGGCAAATTAAGCTTTATTTTGAAGAATAAAGATATACCAATGTGTCTAAAACGTAGAGTTTATGACAAATGTATCTTGCCTGTAACTACATGTGGACTGGAGACCATGGCCTTCACAAAGAAAACCTTAGAGCAGCTCAGTACAACCCAAAGAGCAATGGAGAGGGCCATGCTAGGGATTAGTTTGAGAGACAGGATTCGAAATAACGTCATTCGTGAAAGAACAAAAATTACTGATGTCTCAGAACGTATTGCAAGGCTCAAGTGGCAATGGGTCGGACACGTTGCCCGAGATAATCCCGAAAAATGGACACAAAGATTAACAAACTGGAGACCAAGAGAGAACAGGTGAGGAGTAGGCAGACCGCAGAAGAGGTGGACAGACGATATCAAACAAGTCGCGGGCAAGCAGTGGATGAGAATTGCCAAAAGTAGAAATCGATGGAAGCAAACGGAAGAGGCCTATGTCCAGCAGTGGACGAACACAGGCTGAAGAAGAAGAAGAAGAAGTATAAGTACATAATAAAGCCTATATGGACATATGGAGTGCAACTATGGGGCTGTACAAAGCCTTCTAATACCAAAATCATTCAGAGAATTCAATCCAAAATACTCAGAATGATTTTCAACGCGCCGTGGTACGTTAGTAACAAAACACTGCATGATTACTCTGGTATACCGTTCATTCGTATCAGCAGAGTAACAAGAAATTATTTAAAACATCTGCCAACAAACCCCAACGAGGAAGCAAGACAACTACACCTCCAACCAGAAGTCAGACAAAGATTAAAGAGACAGTGGCCAACAGACTTTATACACTAATTTCAATTTTAATTTTAATTTTCATTTCAATGTTAGTTTTAAATTAGAATCATACATTAATTTAATTTATTAGTGTTAGTATTAGGAGTGTTATCAATGGATAATTTCTCCTCTCCTCATGTATTTGCAATAATCACATTTACTAATAGCTTGTAATAGCAGATTGTAAATTTGCAAATTAAATAAAAAAAATATTTGTCTTGTAGATTATTAATTTACTTCAAAGAGTCTTAACTCAAACTTTAAATAAATCTCATATAAAATCATATACCTAATTAATAAAACTGTTTAATTTTGTAGTAAAAAGTTTGGGACAGTTTTATTGCCTATCCCGAACTATCTTCCATAAACAACGAGTCTAACTTTAGAAAGTAAAGCCATCAAGTCTCGCGAATGCTTGTACATATAAATATGTATCAAAAACTTTCGCAAAACTTTCAATCCTTAAAGTTATAAAAGATGTTTTTCTTGGGTAATCTTGAAACTATATAATTAAATGATTTATCGATTTTTCTATGGGTTGTGCAAACTATAATTAACTTAATTAGAATAAAGTGTTCGGCAAAAAAGATAATTGTTAATCGAAATATTTTGGCGAGTATAATATATTTTTTAAGCAAATTGTAATGTAACAATAAAACACTGAAAACTTTGTTTTCAAACTTCCACAAAATTTATTTTAAATATTATCACTACAGCTGTTTCGGCTGATTGCCTTTCTCAAGTGATCTATTTTGGCTTGGGTTTACAAATTTATAGTCTCTAATGAAATAGGTTGAGGAGGGGAGAACTGTTTGTCTCAAGTTGGTCATTCAGAATTATATCAGTGTTTTTTAATTTGTTGATTTCCATAGATTCTAACAAAGATAGCTTAAGGCCTTTATTTTGAATGTGAAGAATTTTAAATTTGTCATTAAAAGAATGATTATGATCTAGAAGGTGAAGTGCGTATGTCGAATCTGTTTTTCTATTCTTGAAAGCCCTTTTATGTTCTGCTATTCGTTTATCAAAGTTTCTACCAGTTTGACCGATGTAAGTTTTTGGGCAGTCGCCACATTAAAGTTTGTACACACCACTATTTAAGTGTTTTTTATTTTGGCTCTTGTTATTTTTAATATATTTGCCTAGGTTGTTATTAGTTCGGAAAGCTGGTGTTATTCCTTTCTTTTTAATGTGCTTGGCAATTTTTGTTGTTATTTTGCCTGTATATGTAATCGAATTGTAATGTATTCGACATAATATTATTTTTTGTTCTTTATTAACAGCATCAACAATTAAATTACAAACAGTCAGGATTTGTACAATTGTACATTACAATTAAGTGGGTAGGTTTGTAGTACAATATTTAAGTTAAGATTCATTTTACAATTTCACAAAAAAATTAAACTCATTTACAATTTGTTGAAAATATTAATATCCTTTAGATAATTAAAGAGATTTTTCGGATTACAATTATCTCCTAAAACACCTTTGATGTTTCCAGGTATTAAATGTTTATTTCTTTCGTTAATAAACTTGGGACAATCTACCAAAATATATGGTATGGATATATTAGAGTTACAAAGATCACATATAGGGCGATTTGATTTGGCGATAATACAACCATGAGTTAGTTTGCTGTGTCCTATTCGCAATCGAGTCATTTTAACGAATATCCGTAGGTCAATGTTTATTTCACACCATGAATGTGTTGTAAGCTTAATAGTGTTGAGAAATGATTTTTATTGTTGCCATTTATTTCCCCATTCACTTAGCACTTTCTTTTTTACGAGTGATTTAAAATTTGTCACAGACACTCTAGCTATAGTTGCATCGCTCCGATTTTTATAGTAACATGTATAATTCTTCATATGGTAAGTATGCTGCCCATTAAAATTCGCCTCTTGTATACATATAATACTTACTTACTTACTCCGTGGCGTTACAACCCTTCGTGGGTTTTAGCCGACTCGACAACATGCCTCCACTGTTTTCTATCTTGAGCAACCTCCATCCAATTCTCCACGCCCATAGTGCTTAGGTCTTCTGCTATATTATCTCGCCACCGGAGACGAGGGCGTCCGCGTGGTCTCCTTCCAGTTGGGACTTCCTCCCACACCAGTCTTACTGTTCGTTCGTCAGAATGTCTTCTGAGGTGTCCTGCCCATTGGAGTCTTCTGGACTTTATTTCTTTTATGATGTTGGCGTCTGGGTAAAGTTCTTCAAGCTCTTTATTAGTTCTTATCCTATATTGTCCTGATGCTTCATCAAGCACCGGATTAAAGATCTTCCTTAGGATTTTTCTTTCCCAAACACGTAGTCTCTCTTCATTTGCCTTTGTCATCGTCCACGTTTCGCTTCCATACATCACAACGGGTCGTATGATTGTTTTATAGACCTGTATCTTCGTACCTCGTGTTAGTTGTTTCGATTTTATAAGGTTTTGGAGGGCAAAAATACATCTGTTGCCGGCCTGAATCCTGTTGTTTATTTCTTGTGATCCGTTATTGTCTTCAGTTATTATTGTTCCAAGATACTTGAATTCTCTAACGCGCTCAAAGTTAAAGTCATCGATGGTAATGTTCTGACCGATTCTGTCTCTGCTTTGGTTATTGCGGCTCATATACATATATTTCGTCTTATTTTCGTTGATTTGGAGCCCCATCTTCTCTGCTTCCTTCTCAAACCTTACGAAAGTCTCCTTCATCTTTAATCGCGTGTTTGTTATTAGATCTATGCCAGTAGTAAGTTTGGTCCTTCTCGATGAAATACTGTATTCGATTTTTCGATTTTTGCACTTCTGATTATGTGCTCCAGAGCTAAGTTGAAGAGTTGTGGTGAAAGTGCATCTCCCTGTTTTAGTCCATTGTTTATTTCAAATGTCTCCGAGTATTGTTGTCCAACTCTCACCTTACATCGTAACCGTTCCATACACATCCGTATCAACCGGACTAGTTTTTTTGTATACATATAATGGATGGTAGGATTTCTGAACATAAGTGTTTAAAAATTTCGTAGTTTAAAACCCGTTTATATTTCACTGTAGTATACAATCCATTTTTTATTATTGTTAAATATTTGTATTCTTGTGAAGACTCTACAGAGCTATCAGAGTCCTCTAGAATCAGTTTTATGGCAGCTGGATTCATGTTAAGTTGTTTTATTATCTTTTTTCGTATTCTGGTACTTTTGTTTTTTATAACTCGATCCTTATAGTACGGGAGCATTTTTAACAATGTTTTTAAGAAGTCGTGAATATCTTCGGTGTATGTTTTCACTAGACTGACAAGGTCTTTGTGCTCATATGAGTTTTCAAAAAAGTCTACGATATGATCAAAGCTCAATTTGAGAGTTTCTTCTTTAAATACAGTTTTTGCTGGCTCTAATAACTATTCTACTTCATTATATTATAACTTTTTGATCTTTTGATAGATTTTACCTTTGAAACGATGAAAGGTTCTGCGAATACTTTAGCGGCTGGGGGTGTATTTGCATCGGAAAAGTTTCGTTTAGCACTTGTGATATCGGTTTCCGTTGGTTTTTGGGATGTTTTCTCCTATTTTTCTTTATTTGAGTCATTTTTGTTTAAATTTTCAGGTAATTTTGTACTTTCTTTTGATAAAATAGTCATTGCAGAAGGTGTTTCAGGAGTAGTAGTGATATTCTGAGGTAAGGTCATATTGGGAGGATTTGGGCAGTTATTAGCAAAATGACCCCTTAGTTTACAAGAAGTGTTCTCTTGACTTTCATGTGACATAAAGATACGATAACGTGTATTATCGTGTGTCACAACTACAGACTCAGGAACGATGGTGCAGGGTGGAGATATATACACTTGACGACGAAAACTTAAGATATGTTTGTATGCTGGATTAGAGGAACCTATTCGTAAGAAGCTCAGAGATGGTGTTAGTGTAGAGCCAAGTTGTTTTAATTCATGTTCGAGGATTTCGTGTGGAATAGAGGAGCAGACATTTGATAATAGTAATCGTTGACTGGGTATTATTTTTGGACGAGTTCGAATTTCTTCTTCATTTACTGCAATTTTTCCTCAATGTTGTTTCATGAATTCATCTACGATAGTTTTGCTTGATAAGTACATACATATTCGGTTATTGGATATTCTTGAACAGAATAAGATGTTCTTCGGATTAACATTATTTCCAATGGCTAAGAGATATCCTTCTAGTTTAACACCATTTAAGGAATTAAAAACAATAGCTTGTTCTTTTGATGGAAAAGCGGTAGGTTGTTATTGAGTGACGGCAGTTGAATAGGTGTAAGGTTTATTAATGTTATCGTTGTTGGTTGAAGTCATCATTTATAATATTGTTGATTTGGATAATGTTTCATTTAAAAATTGTTAAAGCTGGACCTGCTTTTTCTACAGGTTCGACTAATTAGGTAGTTTTGCTAATTTATTAAAGGTTAATAATATATTCAACTTGTTTACGATTATTTGATTTATCAAATTATAGAATAAAATTAGATAAAAAAGTTTTTATTCATACTTTTTCGAGATGTGATTTATCACTTTGGTGATATTGGTCGATTGGTCGTTGGAAGTACCTACTTCCCCCATAAGAATATCCATAAAGTAACATGGACGTCGCCTGATGGTACAACCAAAAATCAAATAGATCACATCCTAATAGAAACCAGGCACTTCTCTAATCTAATGGATGTACGTATTTATCGTGGAGCTAATATAGATTCAGACCACTTCTTAGTAGGCGCAAAAATAAGAGCAAGAATCTCAAATGCAAAAAAAGAAAAGGGTAAGAAAAGTACTCGATACAATTTAAAACTCTTGAGAGAGCCCCGTGCACTAGAAAGGTATCAAAATTACCTTGAACATGAAAGCACAACAGATGAGAATTTAACAGCTAGCGAGCAATGGGATATATGTAGAAGAACAATTAAGGAAGCGGCAAACAACGTCCTAGGACCAGAAGAATCCACTCCACGCAACAGTTGGTTCGACGATGAATGTGAAGATATCACTAAAAGAAAAAATTATGCATATAAACTTATGCAACAAAGAAGAACACGGGATAAGGAGCAAATGTACAAAGATCTTAGGAAGGAGGAAAAACGCATACATCGAAGGAAAAAGCGGACCTTCGAAAACCAGATTATGCAAGAGCTTCAATCATTAAAGGGGCAAAATGAAACTAGAAAGTTTTATAATATCCTAAATAAGACAAGAAAAGAATTTAAACCACGGCTGACGATGTGTAGAGACAAAAATGGACATATAGTCAGTACCGCTGACGCAGTACAAAGCAGATGGGTTGAGCACTTCAAAGAACTACTTGGTACCGAAGTGGAAAATGATGCGTCACCCCAAAGACCAAGAAATAACACTCACGTAGAACCTCCTTCAATATTTGAAGTGAAAGACGCAATCACACGACTCAAAAATAGCAAGTCCCCAGGAGTGGATTGTATCCCCGCAGAGCTCATCAAACATGGAGGTAACAGCATTATGCACCAAATTCACAACATAATAGTCAAAGTCTGGGAAGAAGAACAAATGCCAGTGGAATGGTGCACTGGAATTATATGTCCACTACACAAAAAGGGAGATTTGTTGGAATGTAAAAATTATAGGGGTATAACTCTTCTGAATACAATGTACAAAATATTCTCCGACACCCTGTACAGCCGTTTAAGTACGTACGTGGAAGAAATCCTTGGTGAGTATCAAAGCGGTTTTAGGCCAGGTAGGTCAACAATTGATCAGATTTTTGTGCTACGTCAAATCTTAGAAAAAACCAATGAATTTAATATTGACACGTTCCATCTCTTTGTGGACTTTAAGTCAGCGTATGATAGCGTCCTAAGAGGTAAATTATACGAAGCCATGAATGAACTTAACATTCCTCATAAATTAATAAGGCTCGTAAAAACAACTATGAGTAAAGTGATCTGCAGAGTGCAAATACAAGGCGATATGTCACAAGCGTTTGAAACATATGTAGGGTTACGGCAGGGAGACGCGCTGGCGTGCCTTCTCTTTAATAAAGCGTTAGAAAAAACTATAAGAGATGCCGAGTTACACAATAGGGGAACAATCTTTAATAAATCAACGCAGATTATGGCGTACGCTGACGATTTGGATTTATGGACGATTTTGCCTTAAAATAAACAAGGAAAAAACCAAAATGCTAGCATCTATTCCAAATAACAGAGATAGAGCTAGAAACGCCGAACAAAACTTCAGTATAGACCAATATAATTTTGAGGTAGTAAATAAGTTTACATATTTGGGTTCTCTCATAACAAACGATAATGACACATCTGAAGAAGTTAAACGGAGGGTACTGCTAGCAAACAAATGTTATTTTGGACTAAGCAAGCAGCTAAAAAACAGAAATTTAAGCCAGAAAACCAAACTAATAATATATCGAACACTCATCCTACCAGTGCTGACATATGGGTCAGAAACATGGACCATCTCCAAAACAGACGCAAATCTTCTGCTCGTCTTCGAAAGGAAGATACTAAGAAGAATAATGGGCGCATTCTGTGAGAATGGTATTTGGAGAAGGCGATATAATTTCGAATTGTACGAGAAGTATAAAAAAATAGTAAATGGTAGAGACGTAATATCCTTCATAAAAATAGGTAGGCTTAGATGGGCTGGACATGTGTCAAGAGCAAATGAAAATTATCCACCCAGACGAACTCTATTATCGGTTCCAGTGGGAAATAGGAGTAGAGGCAGACCACGACTGAGATGGAGGGACGGTGTGGACGAGGACGCAAGGAAAATCGGCGCGGCAAATTGGCAACGGTTGGCGATGAACAGAAACGACTGGCGAAATAGACTGGGGAAGGTCAAGGCTCAACTAGAGCTGTAGCACCACTGATGATGATGATGATTTATCACTTTTCACTGACACTTTTATCAACTTTGATTCAATAAATTTGGTCTTTATTCACAAAATATTGAAACTTTTATTGGAGCTGAATAACACATGTGCTTATCACACTGTTGTCAGGATTGACCTCTCAAAATAATATTATTGTTTTCCAATCTTGTAGTATTTGTTTATTACTATAATTAAAACTACATGTATTTTATCTTTGATGTTTCAATTTTCAGTCCGAAGATGGTGTTCAAAAAACTCATGAAATCAAAATTATTAAAAAATGTTTGATAACAATTTCAAAACTTTGTGTTTATTTAAATACAATCGAACTTTCTGTTGAATGTTTCAAAAATATCATTTTTTTCTTCAAAATAACCGAGACAAATAATACAAACAAATGGATTTACATCGAAATAAGAAGATTTCCATATAGAACGGGTAAGGATTATTCAAAAATTTTAGAAGTGGCAAATATAAACTGGTTGTGCATACAGAGTAAGAGCCTTTTATATACTATTTAAATTTTTTTTGTTCAGAGATATATGAAAAAATATTTTATATAAAAACTGTTTTTATTTTCTGATAAAAGTTTTCTGTCATCGTAAACTGAAAATTATCATATTTAAATCTTAGGCTTTTAGTTAAATAAAATATTGTTATCATCATCATCACAGTCATTAACATCTTAGTAGATGTGTTATGGTTCATAATTGGGCTTCAGCAGCTCGGACAGTTTGATTGATAATATTTCTCCACTGTTCGCGGTCATCAGTTATATGTATTGCCTCAGTATACTGTTTATTGAGAAGCTTTTTAGTAATGTCCGCCCATCGCTGTGGAGACCTTCCGCGTTGGCGTTGAGTCTGAGACCTTCCTTGGACCACCAACCGCTCCATTTTGTGATCACTTCGATGGATATGGCCAAAGAACTTTAAAATTCTAGAGTAAACGGTACTGGAGAGACGTTGATCCGGTTTAATTTCATCCAGAACCGAGATATTTGTACGGCGAGCCGTCCATGGAATTCGAAGCAGGCGTCTCCATGTCCACATTTCAAAGGCGTCTATACGTCGTCGATCTGATTCTTTGACTGTCCATGTCTCGCATGCATAGTAAAATATGGAAAATACCAGAGTTGAAACGAGTCTCTTTTTGTTTGTCATAGTAATGTGACGATCACGCCAGACCCCGTTTAGTTCACTCATTGCTGCTCTTGCTAGTTGAATGCGTCTTCTAATTTCGGATTCACAACTGCCTGTGTTGTTAACTAGAGCTCCAAGATATATCATAGATGAGACTACCTCGCATCCCGCAATAGTTTGGGTTTCAGGAAACTGTTGTTGGCGATCAATAACTATGATTTTGGTTTTGTTGTAGTTAACCATGAGTCCAAATTTAGCACTTTCTACCTCGAGTTTTTTTAATAATCTAGTAATATCTTCTGGAGTAGAGGCTAGAAGTGTAGTGTCGTCTGCGAAACGCAAGTTAGATATCTTAACACCACCTAGGTTTACTCCTCCCTCCCAACCATCCAAAACTCTGCGCATTATGAACTCCGAATAGATGTTAAATAATAAGGGAGATAAAACGCATCCTTGGCGTGCTCCCTTCTCCAAAGTGCATTTGTCAGACAGATATCCGTCCATTCGAATATATGCCAGGTTATCTTGATACAGTTTGCTAATAAGGTGAGTCAAGTGTTTAGGTACACCCATTGTCGTCAATATGTTCCATAGTTTGTCCCATCTAATATTATCAAAGGCCTTTGTATAATCGACGAAACATATAAATATCGGGATCTGGTATTCTCTGGCTTTTTCTATGATGTTTCGTACATTAAGGATTTGTTCTCTAGTACCTCTGCCCTTTACAAATCCAGCCTGCTCAGGTGCTATTTGCCAACTTATGAAGTTTTCTAGACGCCGTTGCAGTATGTAGAGGATCACCTTACTGGCGTGTGATATTAGAGCTAATAGCCTGTAGTTGTTACAATTATTTGTTGAACCTTTCTTATGAAGAGGTATGATTATGGTCTTTCTCCAATCCTCAGGCCAGACGCCTGTGTGCCATATTTCATTGCACAATCGATGTAATATTTTCATTCCACATTCCGGAAGATGCTTCAAGACGTCTGCAGTAATGAGATCATATCCTGCTGCTTTGTTTAACTTAAGTCTTTTTAAAGCGAATTCTACCTCGGAAAAAAGTATGTCAGGTTCAGACTCAAAACTAGTGTGGTGTGTCTCTGTTGAAGGAGAATGGAAAGTGGAGGTCTGGCAGTCAGGTACAAACGGGGCGTCCGCTGGCATCTGGTCCGTATTGGCGTATAAAGACTTACAATACGCCCTCCAAACATCAATAACCTTGTCCAAATCCGTCTGTACATTACCTTCATCATCTTTGATAGACCAAGATTTCTGCTTGAATTTACGTGTGAGTTGTCTGACTTTATCAAAGAGTTCTTTGGTGTTATTTGTGTCGGCGTGTAGTTGAATTTCTCTGCAGATTTTCTCTATATGCTTGTTTTTGTCTCGTCTACAAGCAGCCTGAATAGCTTTAGATAGCTGTCGGTACTGGGAATTCCTGAGAGGGTTCTCGATTCCAGCAATTTTAAGTTTTCTACGTTCTTCAACGAGGTCAAAAGTATCTGCAGACATCCACCCTTTTTTTGGTCCGGTTGAGACGTCATTAGACTGTGCCTCGCAGTCAGTCAAGGTCTGTATCAAGGTATTTTTAAAAGATAACCAAATCTTTTCGGAATCATGAGTGACGATAGTTGGTAAAATATTTTCCAATCTTTCATTACATTGGATTTTAAATTGTTGTGTATCTTTTATTGTTAATATTGTTATATTAATATCATAATATCAAAATATTGTTATATTAATATCATAATAAAATATATTATTACTCTTTACTGTTATCCTTATGCAAATTTCTCCTTCTTCTTCCTATTTATAAGCAATTCTGCTTGTCCATTTGTGGATTAATGTCGGTTCGCTATATTTACGCGGGTTTCGGATTAACAAAATTATGCTAATGACTCATTGATATCCAGTTGCAGTAAACGATTTTCCAGAAAATTAGGTAAAAACTGCATTAAT